>PVKA01005622.1:0-89242 GCA_004027165.1 Ctenomys sociabilis | reverse complement strand
CCACAGCTGAATACACATTTTTTTCAGCTGCACACGGGTCATTTTCCAAAATAGACCATATACTAGTCCAGAGGTCATGCCTAAGTATATGCAAGAAAATAGAAATTATCCCATGCATACTATCTGACCACAATGCAATGAAATTGGAAATGAATGACAAAAGAAACCAGAAAAACCCGCTAAATTCATGGAAACTAAATATTCATATTTCAATAAAATAATAATAAATAAAAATACCTATTTCCAAAACCTTTGCTGTGACAGGATAGAAAACACAAAGGAAATGGACAGATTCCTAGATGCATACAAGCTACGAAAGCTAAATAAAGAAGACACAAAAATTCTGAATAGGGCTAGGCAGATAGCTCAGGGGTCTGAGCACCTTCCTGGCAAGCCAAAAGACCAGGGTTCAATTCCTGGCACCACATGCCATGCTGGACTCAGAACCCTGGACATGGAATGCTGGCCACTGAAACAAGACATGGTGGCACATGCCTGTAACCCCTTCACTGAGGAAGCTGAACAGGAGGATCACCACAAGTCTGAGCTAAATAGAAAGATACTGTAACAAATTTTTAAAAAATACTGAATAACCCTGTAACAGTGAACGAACTAGAAAATATAATTAAAAAAAAAAACTTACCAACAAAGAAAAGTCCAGATCCTGATGGATTATTCTCAGCTGAATATATAAGAAATTTGGAGATGTTTCGATGCCAACTCTTCTCAAACCCTTCCATAAAATCAAGAATGAAGTAACATTCCGAAATACATTCCTGGAGGCAAGTATTCTTCTGATGCCAAAGCCACAGAAAGACCAAACTAAATATGAAAACAATAGGCCAATGACCATAATGAACATAGAAGAAAAAAAAAATCCTCCATAAAATCCTAGCAAGCAGAATTCAATAAATCATCAAGAACATCATACCACAGAACCAAGTTGGGTTCACCCCAGAAATGCAGTGATGGTTCAATATAGACAAATTCATAAATATAATACACCAAGTCAATAGTGCCAAAGACAAAAGTCATGCAATCTTCTCAATACAAGCAGAAATGACTTTAAGAAGTCCAACAAAAAGATAGCCTCTTTAACAAATGATACTGGAAAACTGTCTCTTGAAATGCTGAAAACTAAAACTTGACCTAAGTCTATCACCATGCACTAAGCTAAAGTCAATATGGATTAAAGATCTGAATATTAAAACAGACACACTAAATCTCCTAGAAGATAAAGTAGGAGGAACTCTTAAAGACATAGGGGTAGACCAAAAATTCATGAACAAAAATCAAATTGCATGGGCAAAATAAAATAAAATAAAATAAAAAATAATAATAATAATTGCATGGGCAGTACTTGAAATAATTAACAAATGGGACCTCCTCTTATTGAGAAGTTATCACATGTCAAAAGAAATTACCAACGAAGTGAAAAGTGAACCCACACATTTGGAAAAGAATCTTGATTACTGAACACACAGACAAAGGTCTGCTCTCTAGAATTTATAAATAACTAAAAAAATTAGGATCTCAAAATTTAAAGACCCAGTCCAGAAATGGGCATCCAAGATGAACACACACTTCTCAGAGGATGAAATTAAAGAAGCAAATAAATATATGAAATAGGGCTCCACATCACTAGCCATCCTTGAAATCTAAATTAAATCAACACTGAGATACCATCTCACCAGAGAAAGAAAGGCTATCATAAATAAATCAAACAACAATATATTGGAGAGGCTGTGGGGAAAAAGGAACCCTTCTCCACTGCTGGTGGGAATATAGACTGGAGCAACCATTATGGAAATCAGTGTGGAGACTCCTTAAAATCTAGAAATGGAAATCCCATTCAAGCCAGCTATCCCCTTACTGGGAATTTTCCTAGAGGAACTGAAAATGTCATATCATAGTGATATATGCAAACCTATGTTTATAGCAGCACAATTTGTGATAGCCAAATCTTGGAAACAACCAAGATGCCTGTCACCTGAGGAATGGTTGAAAAAGATGTGCTATTTTTATACCATGGAGTATTACTCAGTTATAAAGAATGATAAACTAGAAGTATTTTTATTTAAGTGGATGCTATTTGAAAATATACTCATATGTGAAATAAACCAGATTCACATACTGTATTGTAAGAACTCAGATGAAGAAATAAAAATAGAAAAGTATAACACAATTAAAAGGAAAATGAGAACTTAAGGATTAAACAACAAAGAGAGGGCAAAGAGAAAAGCTAGGAAACATGACAGGGTCAAAGCCATACATTTATACAAACAAGATGGGTAAGGCAATGATCCTGAGAAACATCAGCAGGTTGTTTTTGAAACTAGCAGTTAATTGATAGGATTCTCCCCCTCATTAACTATGTATGCTAATACCTGTGAACTAAATTATCTGCACTAAAGACAGCAATGTGTAATACTGGGGTTATTCTTTGAATGCCTGTCATTCTGGTCTTCTAAATACATACTGCTTGTCATGACATACCGATTATTGCCATGCTGTCTTTGAAGTAAATGTTTGTTTTTAAAAAAGGGTAATAAATGAAAAAAAGAAAAAAAATTCACAGGACTGTACTGCTACAATGCTGCAGATTTCTAAATTTCTGTGTAAAAATATGTAATGGTTTATTCATATTTTATTAAATATTTATTTTTTAATTTTTTTCTTCATATTCTGTAGGGACTTAAAGTTTAACATATCAATACTTGATGGAAAATATCTGTTACATGTTATGTCTAAGATGTTTGACATTCAGATAGACACTGAGGTTAAACTCAATGGCCTATATTATAGGGTAATCATATGATTAAGCTTTTTTTCTGGAGGACTAACAACTTAAATCTACTGACCAAAAATTAGAGAAAAAGAAGGGCTACAAGGATAGCCAACATTTTGGCCCTAGTCTTTCAAAGTCAGTGAGGAATAGAATGTAGTTTTAATTTGCATATTTGAAAAATGATGATGAATGATGTTGAACATTTTTTCATTTATTTACTTGTTATTTGTATTTCTTGATCTGGAAAGTGTATATTCATGTCAGATGCCCATTTTTTCATTTGGTCTTTGAATTTAGGGGGCCTGATATTTTTTAATTCTTTATGTGTTCTAGATAGAATGCCTTTGTCAGAGGGACAGTTAGCTATAATTTTTCCATCTTTCTTACTTTTATTTTTACTGTGTTAGAGAATTCCGTATAAGTGCAGAAAGTTTCCAAAAGGATCAGATCCCAGCTCTTGATTCTTTGAAGCCTTTCTCTGTACATTTTCCTCCAGAATATTTAGTGTTTCTTTTTTAATATGTAAGTCTTTGATCCTTTTTTACTGTAGTTTGTGCATGGGGATAAAGCACGAGTCTAATTTTAACCTTCAGCATGAGGAAAACCAGTTTATCTAGCACCATTTACTAAAGAAGATATCTTTCTTCTAGTAAACATGTTTGGCCTGTTTACCAAAGATAAGGTGGCTGAGTGTGTTTGAAGTCGTGTCTGCATCTTCTAATTTGTTCCGCTGATCCTCATGCCTGTCTGTAAGCTGATTTTATCACAGTAGCTTTATAGTACTGTGATAATTTCAGGTTATGGACTGTAATACTTCCTGCCTTTCCTTTGTTTCCCAGGATTTCTTCTGATATTCTGGGCCTCTTCTGCTTCCAAATGAATTTGAGGAGAGTTTTCACTACCTCTATGAGATATACTAATGTTATTTTAATTGGGATTGCATTGAATCTATATAACAATTTTGAGAGTATGGCTATTTTCATAATGTTGATTCTTCCTATCCAGGAGCATGTAATATCTTTCCATTTTACCAAATCATCTTTAATTTCTTTCCTAACAGTACAGTAATTTACACTGTATACATATTTTACTTCCTTTGTGAGACTGATTCCTCAATATTTCACTTTTTGAATGTTATTGTGAAGTGTGTAATTTCCCTAATGTCTCAGTGCCATCATTATTTCTGTACAAAAATGCTATTGATTTTTGGATATTGATTTTGTGTTATGCTACATTGATGAATTTGGTGGTTACATCTACAAGACTACTGCTAGCCTTTTTAAGGTCCTCTATGTAGACATTATGTCATCTTTAAATAATGATAATTTCATTTCTTCTTTTTCAATCCTTATTTCTTTTATTTCACTCTTTTGTCTAATTGCTCTGGCTAATGTTTCTAGAACCATATTGAATAGGAATAAAAACAGTGGACATCCTTGTCTGGTTCCTGATTTAAATTTCAATTTAAAATCATAAACAAGACAAGGAGGTCCTCTGTCAACACTGCTATTCAATATATTTCTGAAAACATTAACCAGAGTAATTAGACAAGAGGAAAACATAAAATGAATAATGACAGGAAAGGGAGAAGTGAAATTATAACTATTTGCAGTTGACATGATATTCTGCATATGAGACCCCAAAATCTCCACGAAGACACTTGTAGATTTGATAACTAAATTGAGTAGTATAGCAGGATACAAAGGCAAGATTCAAAAATCAATAACGTTTCTGTATACAAACAATAAATGCACTGAGAGAGAAATTAAGGAAGCTAAGACTTTCAAATAAAACCCCAAAGTGAAATCCATATGAATCAGTCTCACAAAGGATATAATATATTTATACATTGAAAATTATAATACTCTGAAAAAAAGAGATTGAAGATGATTTTAGAAAATGGAAGGATATTCCTTACTCATGGATAGGAAAAAACACCATTGTGAATAGGCCATACTCCCAAAATGTCATACATATTCAATGTAATCCTGAGTAAAATACCTTTAATGTACCTCAACAATCTACAGAAACTATTCCAAAAATTCTTCTGTAGCACAGAGAGAAGTAGAATGGCAGATTCATTCTTTTTTTTTTTTTTGGCATAACCACTTATTCTACTGATCTATCTCCCTAGCCCCAGCAAATTCATTCCTGCACAGTAAAGGAAAGGCAAGAGGCATCACAATCATTGACTGAAATCATATTATGAAGCTATTATGATCTGATCAGTATGGTACTGGCAAAAACAGATCTGTGGATACATGGAACAGATTAGAAGACTCACACACAGCTAAAAACACACTCCTGTCAGCTGATCTCTGATGAAGGGCTCAAACATGCAGTGGAAGAAAAACATCTTCTTCAATAAATTCTGAAAAAAACTGGCTTTTCACATGCTGAAGGCTAAAATTAGACTCATGTCTATCACCATACACAAACTACAGTCAAAATGGATCATGTTTTTAAATATTCAAACTGAAACACAAATTCTTCTGGAGGAAAATGTAGGTAGAAATCTTAAAGACACAGGGGTATATAGAGAGTTCATGAAAAAAAAACAAATGCACAGGAAAGGTTTCAAATAATTAACAATTGGGATCTAATATTTTGAAAAATTTCTGTACATTCTAAGAAACCACCAAGAGATTAAAAAGAAAATGCATGAATTGGGAAAAAAATTATGTTACTGTCCCTCTGACAAAGAACTTCTACAAGAACACATAAAATTTTTTAAGATGTGTGGTCTCCAAACTTCAAAGACTCAAGCCAAAAATCGGTATCTGAGATGAATATACACTTGACAAATGAAGAAATACAAATGGCAAATAAATACATGAAAAAGTGTTCAACAATATTGGTCATTCAGGAGATGCAAATTGTTGCACTAGAGTTTCATTTCACCCCAGAAAGAATGGCTCCCATCAAGAAATCAATCAATAGCAAATGCTAGAAGGGCTGTGGAGGAAAATGTATACTCCTCCCGGTTGGCTCAAGTGCAGACTGGTAAAACCCTGGAAATTAGTGGAGAGTCTAGTAAAAGATAGGATTTGGGGTCCAATTCAACCCAGATATTCTCCTCTTGTGTCTTTTTTCAAACTGAAAACATCATACCACAGTGATATAAGTGGAGCCATTCTTATAGCAGCACAATTTGTCAGAGCTAAATATTAGAAACAATCCTAATGCCCATCAGCTGAAGAAAAAGATGTGTTTTTACACCATTAAGTATTACTCATCTATTGAAAAAAAGCAGAAATTTGAGATTTTATAGGTAAATGGATGTAGACTCACATATGCAAACATCATTTTGTCTCTTTAGTGTAAGAACCTGAAAGAGCAAATAAAATCTGAAGTATAAAATCGATAATGGGAAAAGGGAATGAACCTGTTCAAAAGGAAGGAATTACTGAGTTGAGGAGGACAGGAGAGGGAATGGGAGGAAAAGATATATTTATATACATAAGCAGGATTTGGAAAATTGTGCTATGGATTTCTGCTAGTCTATTAAAAGGAGAAATTAATGCTTATAATATTTTGTCTTTTTATTTCTTTTATCTCTCTTCTTAATTTCTTATAAATTTTGTTATTTGTTTTTCCAATGTTTCATGCATATAACTGGCAATCTGAACAACTACTTTGAGCACAACACTATGGAATGCAACAAATACTTTTAAATTCATTATTGTGTTTAGTGACATTCTTTATTTCTAATTTTTTTTTTATTCTCATTTTGTATTGTCTTTAAAAAATTAAAATAAAAATAATTTAATTTGATCTACAGTACTCTGTATGCTTTTCCAGGGAAGATTCCTTTTAAAAGAAACCATTATGATAAAGGATTAGACCTTCAGATCTATAATTAAGATTAAATTAATCATCTTTTCCTATTAAGCATATTAATTTACACAGGAATTAAATGTATTCAAATGCTATTGCATTGGATTAAGAGGATTAATGACTAACCTCACTTCTTTGCCTGCCGGAGTCTGCAGTTGAGTTTATTGAGTAGGAGATCAAGCATCAAGCTAAGAACTTTCCCTGGTAAGAGGAACTAAAGAATGAAATCATAAAATAAAATACTCTGCCTTCTTTTCATTAAGTCACTGAAGATAGATATGTGCTAGGAATCTATTTCATCTATTAAAAAGAGACAAATTGAAAGTCATGTTTTTTTCTCCTTAATAGCTTTCTTGGCACACTATTTATTTTTTAAAAGACACATGAAGAAGAAATCACAACAGAAGTATCTGGAAGAGATGGTCTTGGCTCTCCAGGTGATCTCCTTCATGTTCATCTGGATTATACTGATGCCAAATGCTTTTGCTGTTTCTGCTGTCAAGAAGCACACTCAGCATTGCTCCTCTTCAGTTAAACAAACCTGGTAAGATAGTCATATTATATTCCATGCACTTATGTCATTTTATTTTCACCCACTGTCTCAGATCTACTGGAAATCTGGAAACATCCTTAAAAGAAATATATCTTTCTGGCAGTGTCTATCTCTAAAAATAATGTTTACAGTAGTCCCTTGCTATTTTGCATTTCAACTTTCACAGACTCACTGCTTCACAGGTTTTCAAAAAATATTAATCTAATGGATTTTTGGCTATATTGCAGGTTTTTGCAATATATGTTGTTAAAATTACATAGGTTTACAAGTTTAGAAAATGGTTAAGAATATTAGAAATGTTTTTTTAAAGTATGTGAAAGTTATGAGTGAGAATTTATAAATATAAATAACATATAAACATATATTTAAAATAAATGTAACATCACTACTTAGCTGATTTTCACTTATCAAGGGGGTGTGAGAAATATAACCTCTGTGATAAGTGAGGGACTGCTGTATTCATCGCAAAAAATCACCTTGGATTTATATCTGAAAGTGCAGAATCATGTATCTCCTCTCACTACGGTATGCTTGCTTATATTTATTTTTGGATAAAATAGTTAAGTGTTTCATGTTAAATAAAGATCCTCTTTCAAGGGGACTTCTTCATTTAATATGTGAAATATTTTTTATTATTGACAAATTTGTTTAACACTTCTTCAAATTTTGGAGTAAAACAATTTGAGCACTAACTTTTTTAGTGTTGAATACCTCCCATGTATGTTTAACAGGTTGCTGAGATGCTTTATGAAAGTTTCTAAAGCCACGTTTTGTCCTTTGAGAATAGCTTTCATGCATCTACAATCACTCTAAATATCAATATATTGTCATCATTATTTAGCTATCAGTAACCAAGAGCTGCCTAGATGTATAGGAAAGAACTAGTGATCTATTACAGTGACCAGTTTATCACATGTAACTGGAACTTTTCAGAATTTAGCACTAGAAGTTCAAAGAATTCCCATTAGCCTGGCAGGTTAGAAAGATTCATTGCTCTACTCACATGCACCTTTAGGAATCAAAAATCTCTCGTAATCTTTCGCCTTTGTACAAGATTTTCAAGAGGATGCAAAAGGAGAAATACAAAGATGAAAATCAGTAATATCATCTAGTCAACCCTGGCAATCAATGAAGTAGCAGATACGTCTGCTAGATTGCCCTCACATCTTGTATATTTATAAAATAGCTACCATAAGAACAGGAAACAAAACACAAAATCTTAATAATTATCTTTCAAATTTTAGGTTTATTAACCATAATAAAAAGAGATGAGAACTAAATTTGAATCATGATATGCTTTTTAAAATCAAAGACCACTGTAAACAGTTTCCTTCCTTTTTCCAATCCAGACCTCAGACTACAGATGATTTATCCCATGTTGTGTGCAAGTGAAGGGCCAAGGGATAAGGATACTGTAAGAACAATACAAGTGGTATGGAGAATACTCAGAAAAATGCTGGAGTCCACTCAAACCAGCTTTCAAGAACCGACTGTTAATTTTTTTTAGAAATTTAAAAGCCATTTGTTAAAACCAAACATTGTCAAGAATTAAATTATATAAACTTTTACATAACAAATTATCTTATAAAGAACATAATATATATTTAAAACTCATCACTTCCTAATCATTTTATTATGTTTTACTGTTCCCTATTAGCTTTGGCTTTGTTTAAATCTATTATATCTCTATGGTAGAAATTGCTACTACAATAAACTATCCCATAACATGCCATGCCATATTATACTGAACCATACTAGATTACCTGCTATACTAGTATTGTTCAGCTTAACTGTTTTTGGAGAACATAAGTTCTTTGTGGTGAGGTATGAAAATTTTATTATGTTGAATGGCTCATTTTAGATCTCATTTATAACAGAAATTTTTAGAGATGAGACAAGCCGGATTTCCCCTAGAGGAAAGCTCAGGTTTACTGTGACATAAAACCAAACAAGTTTATTTTCACTTCACTACTGTCTGAGTAAGATTCCTTTTGGGCCACAAGCTAGGATATGATTCATTAAAACTTATATCCACTTCCTCTGTTCTTCAAAGGTCCATCCTCTAGGGTATCAGGGACATCATAAACATCACACTTATTCAGAAGTCACCACTTAGAATGAAGCTAAGGTGTTGGCTAATCCAGCTAGCCAGTTTTTGAGCTATTACTCAGCTGACAGCTTAGAAATTTTGGTCACACAAATTTTTACAAATTTGAGAAAAATATGGAAAGGAATTTAGAAGTCTTCATACTTTAAAATGTGAATAAAAACTGTGAGATTCTTTCCCTAACACCCAACCTGATTACAAATAAAGACATAATGAATTCGTTAACTGAAAGTCCACCCTTTCAAAATGCCAGACACCTACTAGAGTGTCTGACACTGAGAAAAGTGAGGTAGATAAAACTATAATTTTTTGTATAATCCATGAAGGAAAAAGTCTTAAAGTAAAGAGAAAAGCCATAGCTATTCTGAAGACCTATACCTACCATTTCTCAAACAATGCTTTAAGAGCCTTGTGGGCAAAGGCAAACATTCAGAATGCTGATGTACACATCTTTCACAATTGAGGTTCTTTTGCTTCATTCCATGGAAATTCAAACTTCCAAAAGAGCCTCTCCTCAGAAAGAAATTATAGGGCCCAGGGAGATAGCTCAGTAGAATAAGTGCTTGCCTGGTAAGCATAGTGTCCCGAGTTCAATCCCCAGTAACTACTACAAAATGAAGTCCTTTTCTCTAAAATAGGGCAGAAGATACAAGTATTTCAAAATGAAATAAGATTCAAAAGCTCTGAGTTGGGCGGGGGAGATAGCTCAGTAGAGCTTGCCTGGCAAGCGCAAGGGCATGAGTTCTATCCCCGGATTTCGGGAAAAAAAAAAAAAAAAAGCTCTGAGTTAACCTTGATTCTCTATTCACAGTAATCCCTTTGTTACTCATAGTCCCTCCTGACTCCTTTGTCTATTTTATTGCATTCTTTACTGTTAACCTTTCATTAGGATTGTTTTGAATATGTATAACAATTGTGGGAGTATGGAAAATTTCACAATGTTGATCTTTCCTATCCTAGAGCAAGGAATATCTTAAATTTTTGAAATACTCTTCAATTTCTTTTTCAGAATACTTTCATTTTCATTATATAAATCTTTTACTTCCTGTATGAGGTTGATTCATAAGAATTTTTTTTTTTAGTGTTATTGTGAAAGGCCTGGTTTCCTTAATTTTTCTCTCAGTGCATTTGTGGTTTGTGTACAGAAATGCTATTGATTTTTTGAGTGTTGTTTTTGTATCCTGCTGTGCTACTCAATTCGCTTATTAAAGCTACAGGTCTTAGTGAATGTTTTGGGTTCTTCTATATAGAGTATAATGACATCTGTGAAATGATAATTTCACTTCTGCCTTCCCAGTCACTATTCTTTTTATTTCTATTTCTTATCTTATTTCTCTGGTTAGTGTTTTAGAAGAATATTAACGAGGAATGGTGACAGTGGGCATCCTTGTCTTGTTTCCAATTTTAAAGTGAAGGCTTTCCATTTTATATATGTTTTTATTAGTTTGAGGTAAAGACCTTCTATCTGATTTTCTGTAGGGTTTTTATAATGAATAAGTGTTGGAATTTGTCAAAAGTTTTTCCTGCATCTATTGAGATTATCACGTAATTTTTGTCATTGGCCCTCTTGGCTTGATGTATTACATTTATGGATTTGTCTGTATTGAAGTAGCACTGCATTCCTGGGATGAATCTCACTTGGTCGTGATGTGCAATCTTCTTAATGATGCATTCTGTTTGCTAGTATTTTATTCAGAATTTTTGCACTTATGTTTATTAGGGAGATTGACCTGTAGTTCTCTTTTTTGCTTGGGTCTTCCTCTTGGCTGCAGGAATGAGTTTGAGAGAATTACTTCCTTTTGGATATCATTGAAGAGTTTGAGAGGAGTTGGCATTAAATCTCTAAATTCCTTATACTGTTCAGCTGTGAAAAATTTATCATTAATTGGGCTTTCCTTTTTTGGTAAGATTTTTTTCTTATATTTTCTAGTTCATTTACTGATATTGGGTTATTCTGAATTTTTATATCTTCTTTATTCAGCTTTGCTAGTTTGTATGGATCTAAGAATCTGCCCATTTCCTCTGTGTTTTCCATCCTGTTAGAGTGAAATTTTGGAAATAGGTATTAATTATCTTCTTAATTTGTATAATGTTTTAGTGATTTCACCCTTTTCAATCCTTATTACATTAATTTGACTTTTTCTTTCCTTTTTCAATAAGGTTGGCTAGAGGTTTTTTCAATTTTATTTATTCTTTCAAAGAACCAACTCTTTGATTCATTCATTCTTTGTGTTGTTTTCTTTGTCTCCAATGCATTAATTTCTGCTCTGATTGTTATATTTTCCCTCTTTCTTTGGGCTTTGGACTTGAGTTGTTCTTTTTTTCCTAAAAGCTGAAGGTGCAGCACAAGTTTGTTTGTTTAGGTTCATTCTGTTTCCCTAATTATGAGAATTTACCACTACAAATTTCCCTCTTAAGACTGCTTTTCTTGCATCCCAGAAGTTCTGGTAAGTTATATCTAAATTTTCATTTGATTATATTGTTAATTTCATCTGTAAGACATTGATTCTTAAGAAGGATGTTATTTAATTTCCATATATTTATGGAGTCTTGAGAGTTCTTTTCTCAATAATTTCCTGTTTCATTGAACTTTCATCAGATAGAATGCATGGGATAATTTGAATTCCTTTGCATTTACTTTAGCATGCTCTACTTGTTAGTATGTGGTCTATTTTGGAGAATGTGCCATGTGGTGCTTAGAAGAATGTATATTCTCATGTTATTTGTTGAAACACTCTGTAAAATTATACTGAGTCCATTTCTTCACAATTTTGGTTTAGTTATATTCTTTGCTGATTTTTTGCCTAGTTGATCTGTGTCTCTGTAACCAAGTGTTCCTCCATCACAATTGTCTATTCATTTTATTTTTTTATATCTGCTAAAATTTGTCTTATATAGTAAGGTGCTTTTAGATTGGGTGCTTATATATTTACAATTGTTATCTTTTCTTCTTGCAGTTTTTCCCCAACAAGTATGTAGCAATTTTCTTTATCTCTCTTGGTCACTGGTGCCTTTAATTTGATATTGTCAGTAACAGGAATAGCTATCCCCCATTTTCACTCTGTTCCTGTTGCATGGAGTATTTTTAACATTCTTTTACTTTTACTCTATGAATTTCCTTTTGAGTTAAATATGTTTCTTATATACAGCATAATTTTAGGCTTTGTTTCTTGTTCCTCTCTGCTAGTTGGCTTCTTTTGCTGAGTGAATTGAGGCCATTTCCCTTGATGGTTGTAACTGATATGTATTGGAATTAATAAAAAGATATGGGGCGCATGCCTGTAATCCCAGCACTAGGGAGGCTGAGGCAGGAGGATTGTTGTGAGTTCGAGACCAGCCTGAGCTACAAAGTGAGCTTAAGGCCAGCCTGAACTGCACAGTGAGACTCTGTCTCAAAAAGACAAAAAAAAAAAAAAAAAAAAAAAAAGATATGGTATTTTTAAAAAGATATGTCTCTTTTTTTCAACTTTTTTCAGCTACAAAGAAAAGGAAACTTGAAGCCTGTGCTAGTTTATCTTTGTGATGTTATTTTCATGCTCTAGTTTCTCTGCTTTCCTCCTCT
The DNA here is from genome assembly GCA_004027165.1 of Ctenomys sociabilis. Taxonomy (NCBI): domain Eukaryota; kingdom Metazoa; phylum Chordata; class Mammalia; order Rodentia; family Ctenomyidae; genus Ctenomys; species Ctenomys sociabilis. The sequence continues at coordinate 76,395 of PVKA01005622.1, read as the reverse complement.
TTACTTGTTTGTTCTGCTTACTGGTTTCTTTCTGTTGATGTTCCTAAAGTTTGGGTCATCTCTGTCTCTTTCGAGAATATGTGTCGGTACTAGTGGTATGGTTAGCCCCTGAGCTTGCTAAAGCAGGTGTTTAGTCCACTGAGCTATCTCGCTGACCCTCAATAAAATTCTTAATGTGCTGGATATCTATTTGAATCTGTTTCATACATTCTAATTCTTTCCCGTATTGTTTGTTCAATGTTTCCATCACTTTTTATATTCTCCCCTATTTTTTAATCTATGTCTTCTTTAGCTGCACTAAGAAATTTTCTGTTGAGTGTTGTCTTTTTTATTTGAAAATTGCTTGTGATCTGATTTCTTCTATATCCTGATGGAGTTGTTTCTTTACTTCAGAGGCTATCATTTCAGAAACGTTAGGTTGTGTGACTTCCAAGTTCTTCTTTGTCCTTGTCTCCTGGACTTGCTCTGGCTGGGCTTGAGGTCTGAGATTACCATTTATTCCTTTATTTTGATATTTAACAAGCTTCCAGTGTTCACCTGTGATCAGCAGCAAGGGTAAGGGCTGGAGTATAGGTTAGCAGTGGTCTCAGGACAGTGGGGCTAGAGTAAGCAAAGCTCCCACTGTCTGGGGTTCAGTGTTCAGTGAAAGGCAGAGGAAGCCACAGCCCAGCAAGATTTCCATGAAGGGGACAAAACTGAATATATCTATTTTAAAATTGTATGTGTATATAAAAATTATGCATCTATCTTAATATGTGTGGGTGGGATGAAGCTTAGCAAGGCTCACAAGATGGTGAGATAGGCTGGGTGGAGCTTACCAAGGCTCCTGCAATGATAGTATGAGAGTATGTTGCAGCTCAGGGAGGCTCCTCCAATATGCTAAAGAACCTGTTCATATATTTTAAGAAACCTCAGGTAGATATTTAGATTTATTGGATACATTTGACTAAAAAGCAGATTTTCTTTTAAATCATCAATACTTAAGTACTTTTAAAATGTATAAGAAAAATTGTATATGTCTATTTTAATATGTTGTGAGGACAACATAGACTTTCTATATTCTGTTAGAAGATATACAAGCAACAAATCTTTTTTGGGAAATATTAGACACAAAGCAAAGCAAAAACAGGTAAGTATAGAACATCTTACTGTGGATAAGAGGGGCCCTTAAGTAAGAATAGGTGTGGGCTTTAACACAACAAGACAGGGTTCATGGCAGGCTTTGTGTTCAGTGTGCTGGGGATTCGTGGTTAAATATTTTCCTTTTCAAGATGATGAAGAGGTATGCTTCTGAAGTGACACAGTGACTTATCATTTAGTAACATTTAAACACGCGCAGAGACACACTTGCCAAGTCATAATTCTCATGAGTTTCCTAGAAAACTTACATTTGCATTTTTCTTAAAATAATAACAAGTAACTAGCTTTATTATTTAATAAATGTCTGCTATTTTCTAGGCCACTGGTTGTCCTGAGAAATTATTATAATTGCAAATCGTAAACCTACTGAACCACAAACTCTGGACCTGGAGCCCAAGAAAGCGTGTGATCTGGATGCATGCCAAAGAAGATAATATTTACAAAACATCTGGCAGCATGCCTGGAACATAGTAGGCGTTCCATAAACTCTAGCTGCTTCTGTTTTAAATAAGTAGTTCATTCTAACTCTTTAGGAGAATTTTTCTACTTTATTCTAGTTCCTTGGAAGAGATACTCCTATGTGTTCAATTACTCATAGCATGTAAGAGAGTTTAAATTAAACTTACTGGCCACATTCAAAACAGATTTCCTCTTCCAGATTCTTCATTCCTGCATTGGAAGAAGTATATCATCCGTAAACCACTGAGGTTTTAACCATAAAGTGTCTTATGAAAGATAATACATGGTGATATATGGCTAGATATATTTCTTGTACAAGCTCTTCAAGATCTGAAATTTTTCCAACCAAAAATCACTTTATTGGGTTAAAAAATTCCTTCTGATGTGAATTATATTAAAACTCACATTGGCTTTTTAGAGAAGATATTTGTTAATGAAAACATATGTAATTCACCTAGTAGATTCCCCAGCATCCTATGCTACTGCTGCTGCTGACCATGATGAGGGGACTCATGTCAGGCATGATTTCCAGAAGGGGGAATTTGAGCAGGGTATCCTGCACCAGTAGAGTGCTGTAAGTGATCTACAGAGGAGCTGTACTCTAACAATCTGCCTTGGCACTTGCAATGCCCCTGGGAAGTAGACAACTTCCAGCAGGAAATGATTAAGAAACGTCCAGTAACTTGCCAAATTTCACAGACCCTGAGAGAGAAAAGACTTTGTTTTGACATCAGAATATTTATAGTCATGACATACCAACTATTACTATACTGTCTTTCAAGTAAATTTTTTAAAGGGTAATAAATGAAAACTAAGACAAAAAAGTCACAAGACAGTCCTGCTACAATGCTGTATATGGATAGATTTCTAAATATGTAAATATATGTAAGTGTTAATTCCTATTTAAAAAAAGTTTTTTTTTCTTCTTCATATTCTGTATGGACTTAGATTTTAGTATCTCAATACTTGATGGAAAATACATGCTCCATGTTATGCCTATGATGACTAATAGTATGGGTAAATCAAACTGCATATGTTGCAGGGTAATTATAAGCTTCTCTTCTGGAGGATTAACAACCTAAGTTTGCAGATCAAAAATTGAAGAACGGCTTCAAGGTCAGCCAACATTTTGGCCCTAGCCTTTCAAGGTCAGTGAAGACTCAGGACATAGGAGAATTTGTACTGTAACATCATGTAAATCAGTAGTGCCCCAAATTTTCTGATCAAGGAGATTATGGGGCCACAGAGGAATGCAATTGATGATGTATAGTGTGCCTAAGGAGAATCACATGGAGAAAAAACATTCTCTCAGTCTTTCACAGAGAGCAATTTGGTCAAGCAATGGGCATGACTCATCTGCATGGCTGACACTGGCAAGGGACCTACAAAGTGTGGTACAGAGTTACAGGATAAATCCTGAGGGTACCTGACTGACCTTATCTGATACAAAAGTTACATTTCTTTTTATATAGGTCTTGCTTTATCTTGGTCTTAACCATCCAGCAGAAAAGTATAAAAATGGAGTTGTACAAAGTAAAGTCATATTAATATACTGAGCTGTGAATGGCTCAAGTCAGCAACTTCTGTGGATAATCCACTTCTATTGTGGACTGCTCTTCTGTGTTGGATTGTTTATTAAAACTATATATATATATATATATATATATATATATATATATATGTAAAACCCTGTTTTGAAAATCTTTAACATATGTATTGTTGTTACCCTCTTTATGTCATTTTTTTCTATTGTTTTTGCTTTTATTTTTCACTCTTCAAGTTAAAATACAACTTAAATAAATAAAGAAAGAAAGAATATTTACAGAGAAGTGATTCTCCACTTTGCCTTTGACCTAGAGAACAGTAGGTAAAAGCAGTTCTTACCTATTTCACAGCTGGTCTTGCATTAGTCAAAACACTACCACTCTTTCTTTTTTTTTAAGACACCTTAACAAGACAGATTCAATAAAATAATACATTGCAAACTGTTTTCATAATGTTTTGGTATCGTACAAGGTGCATACATGATATTATACTTACAGACATTATTATAGCAGATGTCTCTTATCAGTAAATTAAGAGTGTAGCTGTTTACTTATTTTTTTATACCTGAATTATATCAAAAATTCAATAATTATTTTCCTAGTGGATGACCATAGTACTAGAAGCCGACATAATATCCTGTCCAACCACCATTAGTGCCAATCTTGCCTCTCATAGGATTATGTAGAAGCACAGTGTTATCTATCCCAACTATACTGTCTATACACACACATCGTGATTTTTCTTTCTACACCCCTTCCTTTGTCTACACCTGTCAAAGGTGGGCACTCCATTGTCATTCAACTAACTTAGGTGCTTGAACTCATTGACACAATCCAACACAGTCCAGCATTCCACAACAATAGTGAGTTATCCAAAGAAGTTGTCAACCATAGCCATTTACAGTTCAGCTTAATATTATGGCCCCGCGATGTATACTTCATTTTTATACTTTTCTGCTGGATGGTTAAGAACTAGATAGAGCAAGACTTATATACCAACACATGAACTTTATATTTCTTATGTGGTCAGTGAAGTCCCCTCAGAGTTTATCTTGTAGTCTTGTACATTATTCTGTAGATCCTTTGTCTGTGTCATCCATGTGGATGCATCATGGCCAATGCTTGACCAGTTTGCTCTCTGTGAGAGCTTGAGAGAAAGTTTTCTCTCCATGTGACTCTCCCCAGGCACACTATAGAACTTCAATCTCTTTCCTCTATGGCTCCACAATCTCCTTGTTCAGAAAATTTGGAGCTCACCTGAGTTTCATGATGTTGCAGTACAGGTTCTCCTATGTCCTGAGTCTTTGCTGACCTTGAAAGGCTAGGGCCAAAATGTTGAAAAAATCCTAACTAATAAGCAATCAGACAGGGGACTACTGTCTAGAATATATAAAGAACTAAGATATAACAGGGTCCTCAAATTTAAAGACCCAATTCAGAAATGGGCATCTGAGATGAATACATACTTCTCAGAGGACAAAATTAAAGAAGCAAATAAATATATGAAAAAAATGCTCCACATCGCTAGCCATTCATGAAATGCAAATAAAAACAACACTGAGATACCATCTCACTCCAGAAAGAATGGCTATCATAAGGAAATCAACCAACAACAAATGTTGGAGAGGTTGTGGAGAAAAGGGAACACTTCTCCACTGCCGATGGGAATGTAGACTGGTACAACCATTGTGGAGATCAGTGTGGAGACTCCTCAAAAGAGTAGGACTAGAAATCCCATTCAAGCTGGCTATCCCCCTACTGGGAATTTTCCCAAAGGATCTGAAAACATTGTATCATAGTGATATATGTGTACCTATGTTTATAGCAGCGCAATGTGTGATAGCAAAATCTTGAAAACAGCCAAGATGTCCATCACATGAGGAATGGTTGAAAAGATGTGGTATTTCTATATAACGGAGTATTACTCAGCTATTAAGAATGATAAATTTGAAGCATTTATACTGAAGTGGATGCCACTTGAACATATACTCATAAGTGAAATTAACCAGACACACGTGTAAATATTGTATAGTCTCCCTAGTATAACAAGCGAAAAGTAGAAATACAAAAGGAAGCATACAACAACTAAAATCAATTGGGTCAGATAAGGCAAAGTGAATGGCATATGCTGCAGGATACTAGTCAGCTTTTCTTCTGGATGGTTAACAACCTAAGTTCACAAGTCAGAGTTGGAGAAATAGAAGAGCCACAAGGCCAACACTACCACTCTTTAAGTTCTAGTTTAGTTTAGTTTTCTAGTTCTAGTTAAATTCTAGTTCTAGTCTTAGCCAGCTCTCATATTTTCTCATTTCATCTTTGTAAAAGTTTTTTGATAGAATTGTGTAATGTTTTTAAATTTTAATCACTGTTTAGTGCAGAGATTATTTAATGTCAGTGATTCCAGGAGTCACTTAGATGCTTTGCTTAAATGCAGGTTCCCAGGCTCTGATTTAGTTGATCTGAAAAAGGGGTCTAAGACTCTGAATTCTGACCACCTGCACATAGGTAATTAGAGTATTCCATGTCTACTCACTATATCTAGAGAGCAAATATTGTGCACTTAATTTATATTGAATTTGTCACTTAAAAGTGCTGTAAAATTTTATTTACTTTACCTGCTCCACATTTACAGAACCAATTTTGAGCACTCTGGCTTCATATAAACTAAGAAAATGACACTTTATGAATTTAAGTTAGAACATTTTATATGGAGTATAGTTGACTAAACTAAATAAAAATATCCAGAAGCGAATGTCTCTCACAAGGATTCCTTTTCCTTTGGGGGTGTACAGCAAACAAGAGACTAGAATGGAGACAGATGACACCACCAAGGTGTGGCCCCTGAAGTATCAGCAGCTTCTCCATACAGAGGGCCATGACTTTTCTTTGAGGCCAGGATTTGGAGGTGAGTATTAGCTATAGACTCATGTTGAGACTCACTGGGTTCTCAAATTGGAGTTGAAATTTTGAGGTCAGTAAAACCAAAGCACAAGTAAAATTATCATTTTTAAGTGAGTATTTTCTGTTAAATAAAAACAGTTGGAGGACCAAGGAGATGGCTCAGTAGAATAAGCACTTGTCTGGCAAGCACAAGGGCCTGAGTTCAATCCCTGGTTCCACCAAAAATAATAAAGTTAAAAAGTTGGAAATTTACCCATTCAAATTGATCCCACAATTCATTTTCCACTTATATACTGATTTGTTTCAACTATAAACTATAATTTGAGTTACATGGTGGTACTTACAAAATCTTGCATGTTGTTATGAACTGGAGTACCTGTCTTTTACAGAGAGTCATGGGGGAAATGTATGTCAACTGTTATAACTCTCTGTGAACCATCTCAGCTAAGTTTATTTTTGGCACTTTTAGAACTTAGAATTCATAAAAATGTTAAACAAGAACAGTGTTAATCCCTTTATCCCAATTTGCTATCCCCACTTAAAAATGACCCTAGGAAACAGGAGTTGTCACAATCCTTAAGAGTCATGATCCTTAGTGCGGAAGCTGAAGTGTAGAGAGGCTAGGAAATTCATTGAAAACCATAAAAGTAAGTGATGGCAACAAGATTTAAGATACAAAGGCAAAGAGAAAGAAGAGAATTGAAGAAGCTAGTAGAAGAGGTGGATTCTTGAATCAAAGCCTTCCACCCATCCATATCGTCTACAAGGGTGCATCATAGAGGGTACCAAGTCTCCTAACAATATGCAGAATGTGATGAAATCAACTGGTAACTGGACTCTCAAAATACACTTGATTCTTCTTTGAACCATACTCTGTCTCCAATAATTCCTAAACTGACAGCTTTCAACAATCATGGAAACAAATTAGAGATGAATGAGGTGTGGGTGATGGTGAAAGCAGGATACTCTAGCAGTGGTTTATAAATAATGAACTGTTTAGGATGGGATAGGGAAACTGAAGCATGGCCTTTTAATTTATTTATTTATCTATTTATTTTGGTAGTGCCAGGGACCAAACTCAGGACCTTGCACTTGACAGGCAAGCACTTATTCCACTGAGCTATTTTCCCAGCTCCAGGATAAGGAAACTTAAGACTGCTGACATATTATGATTCTGATAAAAGGAAGCATAACAGGATGCCAAAAAGAACTAATTTCTTAGTAGGAAAAATACAAAAGCATGTCGGGTAGCTGTTGAGGACTAGTTTTGTTTGTTTGGTTTGGTGTTTATGTTTAATATCCTGAAATCTATTGTGCTACAATTTTAAGGACCTGAGCTTAACTTCATGACTAGAACTTCCCTGAGCATCAGAGACACCTAGAAGATGTCTCTGATGTCCCATCCCCAGCCCTAGCATTAATGATCCATCAGCTCTGGATGAGGCCAAAATCTGGCACTTCTGTATAGTTCATAGATGATGCTGATGATTCTAGTCTGAGAAAGACATGTTTTAAAAAAACACTCTACTGGATTATCTGTGTCACATTACATTTTAGCAAGTTCAATTTGGTTGTTTTCCAAAACATTTCTCACACTGCTAAGTCTTGCTTTAAGGTTTTAGAAAATCATAAAATAAAGCAGGGCTTAGAATTGATTCATATGTTATGTCCTCTTTCTGAGACGCTTTTCTCTACCTCACTGTTCCTCAGACGAATCATCCCCACTGCAATTCTAAAAATGCTTGAGCCCTTAACTAATAGTATCAACAGGCTGTTTCTTATCCCCCAAACCCAAATGTTTTATAATATGTTTTGTATGTATTATTCAAGTACACTGTATTATAGTTTCTATGACCCACAAAAATTTGTAAAATCTTTTCTTCCACCATCATTTAACAATAATTTTCAAGTCAAACTCCTTCCACAATGGTTCTTTCCAAGCACCAAGGGGTGCCTGTCATAGGGGAATGGCTAAAAAAGCTACAGGCGCAGCAGCCAGAAGCTGAATATTCTGTACTTTCTTCAACACCAGTTCCAAAACTTACCTTAATTCCTGTCAGCTACTGTTAGAAGCACTGGTTCTATAGGGATTATTTTATGTCACTGAAAGCCAGAAAGAATAAGAGAAAAATGGCCCTCAGGTACTTTATCACTTCAAAGTACATCAAGAAGATAGTGAGGTTAAGCTCAACTGACTATGTTATAGGATAATAATACCATTCAGCTTCTCTCCTGGAGGGTTCACAACTTAAGTTTGCTGACCAAAAATCAGAGAAAAAGAAGGGCTGCAAGGACAGCCAATATTTTGGCCCTAGTCGTTCAAAGTCAATGAGGACTCAGGACATAGGATAAACTGTACTATAACATCGTGTAACTCAGTAGTGTCCCAAATTTACTGATCAAGGAGATTATGGGGCCAAAGAGGACAGTGATTGATGATGTAGAGTGTGCCTAAGGAGAGTCGCATGGAGAGAAAGCATTCTTTCAGGCTTTCACAGAGAGCAAATTGGTCAAGCAATGGCCATGACTCCTCCACATGACTGACACTGACAAAGGATCTACAAAGTGTGGTACAGGGTTTCAGGGTAAATCCTGAAGTGATTTGACTGACCTTGTCAGATACAAAAGTTATATGTCTTGTTGTATAGGTCTTTCTTTATCTTGGTCTTAACCATCTAACAGAAAAGTATAAAAATAAGGTATAAAAAGTGAAGGCATATCAATATACTGAGCTGTAAAAGGCTCAAGTCAACAACTTCTGACATTGCCAGTCCTATGGAGAACCCCCTACTGTTATGTACTAATGGACTATACTGGATTATTTTGCTGAATTCATGCACCCACAATATTTAAGTGGCAAGGGAATACCCATCTCTGACAAAACTAAACACAAAAGGGGGACAAATGAAGGACTATTTTGTATCTGTATATAGAAAATATTTAAGAAAGATACACAGCTACTTCTTAATTCAATGAGAAGAAAGATTTGTACTAATAGTATTTGGACAGGATATCATGTCTTCATCTTGTGCTATGAATAACCACTAAAAAGACAACAATATGCAATGTATTATTAAAACTGTCCTACTGATCAGTATTGAAATTGTCTCATTGCTATTTGTTTTTCAATAAAATTAATTTTTAATAAAAGTGCATCAAGAGCTAGCCATGGAAAGCCCTGTGCCTCAGGATTAGTGCAGATGCTTAGTTCCCACAGCAGGGCTTCTGAGTGGAAATCTGTATTGTTACAGGATTCCCAGTTCATTTGCATAGAAGCAAGTGAGGCTTGACAGCTGGGTCTAAGCCATGCCCTCCTCTTTTATGTTAAAATATTCATGCATTTATTCTCCATTTACTATATCATTTCAAGCAACTGGGGGTGAGGGACAACACTTAAAATTGATCTTAAGTTTCCACTTTACCTAGTCTGTTAAAGATACATATTTATATATATATATTTTAGGTGGTAACACTTTTTTTTAAAACATTTTTTTTCTGAGGCTACAACTTTGTGAGGTTTAAAAATGTGCTTGAACTCTGCTATTTTTGACAGGTAGCAAATCATCTCACAATTCAGAAATTTTTCTGATAATCCTAAACTGGAGCTAAATGGTGCTTCTGGAGCTCCTGTGTTCAGTCATCTGACGCAGACAAATTCACAAGTTTGGTTAGACGCGTCAATCTGGTGGCTGTAAAGATAGGCCTTAAGCGTCTCTTGCCGGTCTTGATATAGTGACCATTTTTCTGTTCTCTCATGGATACTTTCCTTGGGGAAATCAGCTTGCAGGATATAAAAGACTAGCTTTAATTTATTTTCCCCTTCATTATACTTGTCCATAACCCAAACACATAAACACACTTCTTTCTTTTTGAACCAAATGTAACTTCAGCACTTCTCTTGCCTTAATGCATTTTCCTAATTAGCTTTAACATTAAAACCAGCTGCTTCTGCAATGTTGTTTTACTTTTATAGAGCATTAAAAGATTAATTGAGTCATTATATAGAAAGAAGAAGATATAAATTTAAGGGAGGTTTTTGTTTAACTTGGGTTATAAATTGCAGCTCATTTTCTTTATTTATGTTTTCCTTACCCACTACATCTCCCACAACTAGAGCTCTTTCTTTTAGTCTTATAGATGACCATTTCTTGTTTCTTTGAAGTGAAATCAATTAAGCATTTAGATACTGGATAATGAGTTGAAGCAAAAACCCTAAAGTTATAAAATCTCCCTACATAGTCTTTGCTTGCCACATAAGAGGACTGAAACAGAGAATTACCTAGCTTGAACTTCAGGCAAGTGCTAGTCTTCACAGAGTATAACTAATACGTTATATGTCAAGTGAAGCTAAAATCAGTTCTACCAAGTCAATAAAGTGGCTGTAAGGATGGCATAACATAATACATTTTAAATTTAATGTACTAATAAGATGTATAAGGTCTACTTATGTCTCAGTACTCCAACTTCCTTAAAAATAGATTGATGTTGTATCTTTATGCATATAAAAAGGTTTATAAAGGTATGACTACTACTCAGTTAGTGATCTCAGAAAATTAATACCATAATCAGTAAGGTTAGTATTTAGTTTTATTATCCTTTGCAAACAGAATTAATGAAAGGACTTACACAATTTTACTGTATATTCTGTTAAATTTATCACTGATTCAATTACATAGCAAAATGTTAGTTGAAAAGACATGTAAATGGGTTTAGGCTCTGGACTTTACATAGATTCCTCCACAAATTCTCATAGCAACTCTGTAAGACTGGTACCATATATTTTCTCTGTTATTAATTTTAAACTGAAATATGAGAAAATTCAACAATTTGTAGGTTGGTTGTACCTCAGGTTTGTAAATTTCATGATTTTAACCAACCTACTTTATTGTTCTTTCCTCCTTGTGACCAGCTTCCTATTTGTGAAAGGAGTGCTCTTTTGGCCCTTTTACACAGGTCCAAAATTCTGTCACATTTGTGTCTCACCTTTTATTTGTCCCTCACCCTTCACTCTGCCTTCAAGAATTCCAGAACACAAATTTTTACCCACAAAAATGAGATGGACTTGAACGTGAAGCTCAAACAAGATGGAAATGAGGACAGACAGAACCTGAGGGCACATGTTTTCCTTAGAAATGCAAGAGTTCACCTCTGCAAGAACAGCATATATCTGAAAGGAGGAGAACAGAAATCTAATATACTTCAGCAGCTCAATGACAAGGAGAAAGGCATGTTTTAAGTCCACTGTCAGATCCAGCCTTCAAACAGCACTAGGCTCTAGTGTTGTTCACAAGTGTGTCCTTGAGCTTGCAGAAAGAGTCATCAGTTGTCTCCCTGTGCCCTAAGGGTTTAGTTTCAGGACCAGCAGAGCCACCACCACTGATAGCCAAAGTTTTGAGTGGTCTCCTATGCCAAATGGCAAAGTACTTTCATAACCTATCCTAACTGTCACATATCCTATAAGTCATCTTTAGATTACTTATATACCTAAGGTAACATCAATGCTGCTACTGTATCCTTTTGGAAATAATAAGAATAAAAAACAGTATATGTTTAATACATAAACAATTTTTCAAGTATTTTTGTTGATTGAATTCATGGATACAGATGGCCAACTGGACTGAAAAGTCACAAGATCCTAAGTTCAAACTGTTCTCCTGGTATTTTGTTTTTATTTTCAGATAATAAGTTGGGAGAAGAAGTGTATTACTTTTTAAGAAGAAATAGAATGATATTCAAATTTTGATAGTAGTATTAGAAATAGTGTCCTGCATTGTGTGAGGCAGATTTGAATTTCTGCATGATGGCAGCAGTAATAACATTTATTTTGTTCTATTTATTGAGTACCAATTAAGTAATAGTATTACTTGTAGTCTCAAATAAATTTCTAAGATACTATACTCAAGACTTTATAGAGGAAAAACTAAGCTCAGAGAAGTTACCTACCCTACACCACACAGTGACGGTGGAGATAAATTCAAATGCTAGTCTATGCAACTACAGCATTAAAATTTTATCCAGGACATTCTGTACCGCTTCAAGTTCTTTCCAAATCTTTTTTTTCCAGTCATGGTAACATTATTTTTATTATTTTTAAAGAGAAATCAAAATAAGGCTATTGAATTCTATTCACATGAGTTGTGTCCCATGTGGCACATCCTGGCACTACTTAGCCTACTAAGGCAGCTTTTTTAAGCATAACTTCTCTAAATCTCAGAATCTTCACTAAAATAACTACCTAGGATTTATGCATACATGATTTATACTTTTTTCATCAATAATTGAAAGTGGGTTTTTTTTTTTAACACAAGACTGTACAGGCATTAAAGTGTTGTCAAGAATAACATTATGGAAAGAAAACAGGAAGAGTGTGTGTATCAATACAGAAAAAATGTGCATTGAATTTATAGAAATTAACAATTGCATACATCTAACTTCATGCACAAAACTGGATGACATTATTAGCATCAACTTCCTTCATGAAGAGAGTAATGAAATGTGTTGTTAATTGGAACTAGGAAATTTTATAATGTAGTCTGGTTTCTCTTGTGTTGTCATTCAAGCCCATGACTGATGCTGGTGAATTCAACTGCACATATGTCTCAGAGATTCTCTGAATGAAATTGCTCCAATTGTGATCTTAGTGTATTCTCATCAAACACATTTCTGAAGATGTGTGCCTCTTCCCAAATGCAGCCTGTGGTTGCCAAGGATTTGTGAAGGAACACTTCTGGACCCATACTGTCCCTGTGTAGCACTACATGTCATCTGAGTGCCTCTCTTCTGTTAATCACTATGCAAAGGAAAAGGCCCAGGTTTGTGACAGGGGAGAAAAGGTTTCAAAATAGCTTAGAATCAGGGACTCTACATGACACCCTTCCTGGCTATAGATATGACCATTACCATGAAAAATGCATAGTTATACATATTTGGATATTTTAAAACCTTGTTCCTTTCTAAATCAGTCCTCACTTAAAATGTTCAAATAAAACTCAAGTCACTACCTCTATCTCATGGCCTGAAAATACTGACATATTCTCCCAAATGAATAATGACTATTAGAATATCATTTATTTGAAAATGTGCTTGTGTTATTATAATTGAATCATAATAACTGTTTCAATAGATAATGGAGAAAGTTGTTTATGAAAACTTTTAAAAGATTTCATTTGCAATAGCTATTTGTTTCCACAAACAATAGCTATTCCTCACTCTGAATGTTTCCAAAATGTTTGTAATGATTTTCTCAGTATTTCATCTATTCCTTTTTATGAAGGGTCTCCAATCCCAGTAGGGATAGATGTCCAGGTCGAAAGCATTGACAGCATTTCAGAGGCTGACATGGTAAGTTTCTCCATGAGCTGCTGGTCTTTTTCTGAAAAGGTAGACTTAATAGTGGAAAAAAATCACTGCTTTTTTTCTTTTAAATAATTTTATTCAGAAAGAAGTAGCAATGAGATAGTTTTAAAACAGGTTATAGGACAGTTATAATAATTAATACATTGTATATTGTCTTTGTAATAGTTATTCATGGTACAAGATGCAGACATGATATTGTGTCTAAACATTATTAGTTCAAAACTTTCTTTTCACTGAACTAAGAGAAAGTGGTTGTATATTTATGCTATTTTGTACATACAGATACACACACACACACAATATTTTTTCACTACAAAATAGTCATTTATTTCCCCCTTTTTTACTTTTGTCAGAGATGTGTATTCTATTGCCATTCATATATTGTAGGTGCATGAATTCAGCAAAATAATATAAATGTTTTAGTCATGCATGTTACTTATCTTTCATACTTTGCTTAGTAGTAGACTTGCATTTGCTTTGCTCTCTTATTCACGTATGCAACCTTTGATTATGATTATCTTTCCAACTCTCAATTTTTACCGCTAATGGCTTTTCAGTGGCAAAGCACAAGAGAAGATCAGGATATACTTATCTAAGTAATTTGAACTGAGAAATCCTTATGTGAGGATGGTCATAGTGCATCTGCAGTGTAAATTATGACTATAAATCCTTACCTATAAGATTGTAGAAAATTGAAGCATTTCACAGATGGTATCCAGATATTTCAAATTTCATAGATATTACTTATGTTTATCTATGAAACTAATGAAAGATAAAGGTTTTTTTTAAATTGATGATTAAAACATTTAGACTTTTTTTTCAACTTCTTTATATGATATGGGAGTCTAGAAAGATAGCCATTTTATTTACAGTAAAAATATATTATTAGTGAATCATTGTTTATAAAACTTGATACTAACCACTTCTTTTTACCCTTTTTTTCCTTTTTATTGTTTTTTTGTTCTGCTGTGGCATTTAACACGTTTGCTTTGTGTAACTTTTTCTCCCTTAATATGGTTTTGCCATTTTATCTAATTTTGTGTTATTATATTCTGATTGTCATGATTTTTCCATTTTATTTTCTCCATTCCTAATTTAGAACCACCTTTGCTTTCATACAATTATCAGAGCTATTTTTAATTTTTCAGGGTTACTGAAAATTTTAAACTAAAAAAAAAAAAACCGATACGGTGTTTATATAGAGAGCCCTTGATTGTGAGCTATGTCAAAACCTTTTCTTGCCTATCAAAAGCCCAGGCCTTTTCACTTGCATATATTTCAGAAACAAGCACTTATTTCCCCTCTTTCGCCATAATATACAAGTCATCTCTGAATGACTCAATCGGTATCTAAAATTCTCACTTTCTATCTGTGCAGGGCCTAAAACTGGACATCATCTTTATCTTCAAATAAGATTAACTTTGCTACCTGTTATTAGATAAAATTGGATTAACTATACCCAATTTGAAAATGCCTCTAGTTGTCAATGACATTCACTGACCCAGAGTGAGTTTTTAAAATTTCTTCATAACCTTTCTTTCCCCACTCTGATTCACTTTCAGTATCTTTAAATCTTGTCTCATTTTACTCCAAGCATGTTGTTCTGCCTGGCCTCGTGACACTGCCAGCCAACAGTGATGGTGATGTATCACTGATATGCACCAAATCTGACTATTTGACTTCATAAACTCAGTGTATGTCCACAGACCTTCAGATCAGACTGAGCAACTCATTCTAAAGACGTGTTTATTAAGGCAGTCCGGCAGTAGCTCACATAATTACCTGTGTTCTATTTAATGAATGAATCATTATATTTATTTGCCCTTGCTCTAACCCAAAATTACACATGGCTAATGCTCCCAGACTAATCCAGAGGAATAATGATAATACAGTGTACTTCTACTTTGAACTCAGAAAGAACAAACTAGCTCACAATTAACTGGTGACTTATTTATACTTTCCTGAGACATATCCTTTGATCATATAATAAATTCTAAAGTTTTATTGCATGAATTCCTTCAAGAAAAGATGGATTTTTGTTGGGAACTAGAAGATTATAAGCAGCAAACAACTGTGAAAAGGAAAACATACTGTCACTGCCCATACTCGATGACTTGGATTAAGACAGCAAATTTTCTATTCAAGTAAATAAAATGTTAGCCATAATACCTTAAAGCCAAGCAAAACTAAAATTATTGACTAAATAAATTTTTAAATAAAATAATGCTAATATAGTTTTTCATCTCAATTTTATCTTACCACTGACATACATAGTACAGTTCAAATCTTGACAGTACTTAATCAGAAACTCTGGGAACTAGCTTCTAGATGTATCATCTTTTTTTTTATTCTGTTTTGTTTTGTTTGTTTGTTTGGTGGTACCAGGGATTGAACTGAGGACCCTGTGCTTGCCATGCAAGTACTTATTCCACTGAGCTATCTCCCTGGTCCTGAGATATATCATCTTAGCAAAAGTCACAGGTGATTTTTTTTTATATTATACTTTGACAGCTGCCTTTCCTGTTTTTGTTTTCCTTTATCTCTCAAGCTAAGAAAGAACACTGTCTATTCCAGGACCTGTGGCCACTTGCTTTCCACTAATTATAATAAATAACATATCTGGATTTTTGGAGAACTATAGTTTATTTAACTTAAGTGATATACTTTAATGGAAAATTATAAATGAAAAAAATTCTTGAAGTGAATATTTATCTAGGTTAAGAGATCACATTAATTAGTGGACAAATATTGAAGTTCTATATCCTCTTCCAAGATCTCTTGATTTACTAGATAAGAGTATATCAAAACTGCTCTTGACTACTCTTTTTCCTACTTAAATAGTGTATAACTACTAGAGATTATTAATATTAACTGGATTCCATGTGAAGGAAAACTCAATTTAAGCTCACTAGATTTATGTTAAATTTACCTGAAAATACAATATATACCATTCACAGGTTATTAACACCCACGAGAATCAGTCCCAATTCTAATAGAGAAGTGATGACCCTGAACCTTATTCCTGCTGGGTTTGATTGTTCTCTTTTTATTTCTGCCCAGGATTTTACAATGACTTTTTACCTCAGGCATTACTGGAAAGATGAAAGGCTCTCCTTTCCTAGCACAACAAACAAAAGCATGACCTTTGATCATAGATTAATGGAAAAGATCTGGGTTCCAGATATCTTTTTTGTCCATTCTAAAAGATCTTTCATTCATGATACAACTATGGGGAACATCATGCTGCGAGTTCATCCTGATGGAAACGTCCTCTTCAGTCTGAGGTGAGAAAGGTTCTCTTTTGTCTTTGTCTTTGACACATATCTGTGTCTTTGTTTTCCATGTCCAATGGCTCTCCATGCCAAAGCTAATGGGCCTCTTCAGAGTAAACTTACAGCGTTGCTGTCCATTAGTAATGTTGAAGAGTGGGAAACATGCAGAAAATGTGGCTCTCTTGCTTCTGACATCCAAATTTTAAAGACTCACTTCCAATTCTAATTATACTCTGGAAATATGCTGGTTGGACAAATAGAGTGGGGCTGAATTGTGAAAAATCCTTAACATTATAACATAATTTTATAGGGATGCAAACCTGTTCCTCCCCACAACGTTGCACTCCACTCCAGCAACCTACTGGGAATCTTGTATTATATAATTCTTTATTTTTCATGGGGAGCCATCGTCATTATATAAGGTAGCACTAATTTGCTCATTTTTTTCTTTTTTCTAATTTTTATTTAAAGCAATTCTCTTTTATTGTTCCGTGCTTTCTTTTATCCAAGTGAATCTTATGAAAAGTGAATTTTATGAAAACTGAATAGCCTACAATAGATATTCCAAAAATGTTTGGTAAATACAGTCTATTTTAAATGACTCAGGAATCTCAGAAATACTCTGTAGTAGCCTGAAAAATATAAGACCCCAAAAGATACCCATGTCTTTATCCATGGGATCCATTAAAGTTGCTCTATATGTCAAAAGGATACATACTTACAGTTGTGATTAAAGTTCTTAAAATTGGGATGTTATCCTGAATTATCTGGGGCGGGGACCTGAATATAATCATAAGAATCCTTATAATATAGGAGGGCAGAGAAAAAGATTTGTATACACTCACAAGACCTTCAGGTAATGTGACCACAAGCCAAAGATTACTAACAGCTACTAGAATTTGTAAGGTATTGAGTGGATTTTGCCACAATAAATTCTAAGGAAGCAGGGCATTTCTGGCAACATAATTGTGGCCCAGTGAGACTGACTTTGAATTTTGGTTTTCCTTACTGTGAAAGAATAAATATCTCTTGTATTGAACCCCAGCTTTGTGATAAATTGTTATATTGGGAATACAAACTGATATATATTCTTTTTGCTGATTAAAGATATTCATAAGTGAAATAAACCAGACCTACAAGTATAAACATTGTATTGTTTCACTATTATAAAAAGTTGAGCTGTAAATGGGTATAGTCAACAACTTGATAACTCACTATTATTGTGGACTGCTGGACTGTGTTGGATTGTGTCACCGAGTTCAGGCACCTATAACAGTTTAATGAT
Organism: Ctenomys sociabilis; assembly: GCA_004027165.1. Taxonomy (NCBI): domain Eukaryota; kingdom Metazoa; phylum Chordata; class Mammalia; order Rodentia; family Ctenomyidae; genus Ctenomys; species Ctenomys sociabilis. The sequence goes on along the minus strand of PVKA01005622.1, from coordinate 58,438 downwards.
AATGTAGTGCCCATCTTTGACAGGTCCAGTCAAAAAAAAGGGGGATACAAAGAAAAAACCATGATGTGTTTGTATAAACAGTATAAACAGTTAGGATAAATATGCAGCGCTTATGCCTAATTCTGTGAGAAGCAAGATTTGCACTAATAGTGGTTGGACAGGATGTTATGTTGGCTTCTAGAACTATGGACAACCACTAGGAAGATAACAAGGTAGAAAGTATTAATTGTTGAAACTGTGGTATAATTCAGCTTTAAAAAAATAAGTATACAGCCACATTCTCTGAATTCACTGATTAGAGATATCTGATATAATAGTGTCTGTAGGTATAAATCATTTATGCACCTTGTATGATACCAAACCATTAAAAAACTGTTTGCAATGTATTAATTATTGAATCTGTCCTGTTAATTTGATTTGAGACTGTCTCATTGCTATTTGTTCTTCAATAAAAACAAAAATAAAAAGTACTCTTTTCAAGCATATTTTAAAATCAGAAGTAACATAGGACTCAAAAGTACAGGAGTCAAAATTTAATGGAAATTGAAGACAGAACAGCAGTATCTGGCAAGGAATCAACTGTTTTAAATTTTGTTTGGGGAAAGGATGAAGAGTAAGAGTAGACTTGGTGGGGTTTTCTTACCTGAGACATTCTAGCCCTTGCCAGGCTCTTGAGACATAAGCTCCACTTGCTTGGACTAGCCTACTTTGCTAGGGCTTTTGCTCACCTAGAATCTGTGTTCTATGCTCAGGCAGGGCTTGAGTCATGTGGTCTAAGCTTGACATTCGGAAGGAGCTGGAGACTAATGTCAGCCACTTGGGTGGTTAACCATGACTATCGAGTGTACTCTCAGTTCTCAGTTAAAATTTTGCCTGTTGTGGTTCATGGTACTTTATGCATGTGACCACTAAAAGAACAAAGCATTTGAATTCCACCGGAAAAAATAATGAGAAATTCATTCCTGGTCTGTCATTGGCTTTTCCCCATTTTTCATTTCCCTTGTTCATTAGAGTAAAGGTCATCATGAGTACTCAACTTTGCTGAGTTCTGTGAGACAGTCCAGTGAGTCAAGGAACCAGAGGGTGATCCTGGAGATTCCCAAAATTTATGACTCAAAATAGTTACTGGTTTTTTCTTTCTGTACTGTCTGATTGACATTTGTAGTTCAATAAAATAAGATAAAAAACAAAAAAAGAACAAAAACAAAAAAAAAATAGTTACTGGAACAACTCTTCCATCCAAGAATAAAGCAAATCTAAGTCCAGAATAAATTACTTGGTTCTACACTTGGTTCTGATACCACCTAACCACCTAGCCTCCTTGATCCTTGCAATCATTAAGTCTGTTACCTTAATTGGCTTGGGAGCTGCCTAGGGGATTAGTAAAACACATTTCTGTGTGCAGTCCTGATGGGTCATGGGTACTCTACATGGTTCTGGCCCCTTCCTCTCTGGAACCATTTCCATTATCTCCTTCTCAGTTGCCATGAACTAAGCATCTTTTCTCCATTATGGATTTCTACCATGATTTTCTGTCTTGGAAGCAGTTGATCACAGACCTAACTCCCAAAATCCAAGGGCCAAATTAAACCTCTCCTCCTTTAAATTGTGGAGATAGATATCAGGCCCCAGAGATAGGAAAGCTCACTTGTTAGGTTTTCTCATGTGTAATATGTAAATGATGAACTGAACAACCTCAGAGGTCCCTTCCAACTTACACTAAAAACACACTGCCATAGACGTGTTTTGTTTACACACAGTCGTTCAGATTTGTTCCTGGCCTAGCATTTTGGTATGTGACTATTGACAGTAGAACTCAGTCAACAGAAGTTAAAGTGGTTCTACCACTCTGATTAATTCAAGGCATCATACATAGGAGCATTGGTTGCCTTTGTTTTCATAGTCTTGCTTGGGAACTCTTTATGAACCTCTGATCTGCTATTTTGGTGCCAAAGTTTCTACTTTGAGGGAAGATCATAGTACAATAGACTGAAGCCAGGAAAATCTAGACTATAAAATCTGAAAAAATAAACCTCATTTATATGTCAACCTTTTGACCTAATAACACCACCTGAATTATGAATTTTGCAAATAGATCTATGGCTAATATGCTCTGAGCTTTTTCACCACTGGAAAGAGAGTTTCTCCAAGTAAACTTGCTTTATTTAGGAAATGCTCACTAATAGATGTATTTACAATTGCAAAGCTTTGTTGCTAGAGGGTATTAATGTTTGGGTCTTCCAAAAAGCAGAAAATATTTAAATCTATTTAATTTTAAATATTTAAATCTACTCAATTTTATATGTACACAAGAGCCAGAATAAAAGAGGGGACCAACCACCACATGGTGAGAATAATGGGGGCTGGAATTCACTGAGTAACCTACATCTTAAACAAGTCTCCCACCCTGCTTGGTTTGTTTCCTCCTACTGTACATTTTTTGGACAGAAGACAGCAGTACCTGTGCAGTGCTCTTGAAAGGCACACAAACAGATAGTAAAGAAGCTGCAGTGTTGCTAATTAGGACATATGGTTAAATTATCCGCAGTTTTCTTTTTCTCATTCTGTTTATAGGATAACAGTTTCAGCCATGTGCTTTATGGATTTCAGCAGGTTTCCTCTTGACACTCAAAATTGTTCTCTCGAACTGGAAAGCTGTAAGTCTTACTGTGCGATGGAGTGAGTACACATCACCTAAATACACCATCATATTCCTGCCAAGAAACAAGCACTCTTTAGCAAGGATCTTGAATATATTTAAGAATCTTGATATATTTTCCCAGACAGATGTGTTTTGCTCTGTCTCACTTTGCTTTTTTCTTTTTAACTAAGAATGATGGTGATTTTTCTCTCAAATAAGGTTTAGGAGGGGCAAGCTTTTATAAAACTTATCCTGCAGTTTCCACAATGGTTATGAAGGAACAACTCTGTAAAATGGTAATTTCTTCTAATGTTATCAGGTAGCTCTGACCCAGACATTCGCATTTGGGTAATTGTGGAAACTATGTTCTCAGATGAGTCACAATGTTGATTTAGTGTAGTGGATTCCCTAGAAAAACCCAGCTCTAGGCATAAACCCCACAAGCAAGGGCATCTGAGCCAGCTCCCAGACAATTACTCTGACACATCAGCTACTTTTTATTTGCTATTTTAAAAGCTAACTGCATTTTTAAAAATACATAATTTACCACAATGCAAGGAATCTCGGTGGATTCTTTTTCCACAGGCATTCCTCCATAATTCCATTAAAAACTTCAGTTTTGGAAGGAAGTTAATTATAAACTAGCCTCACTGTGGCATTTCCAGAGGTACTGAAGGAAAGGGCCTAATACAGTCAGCTCTGGGGCTGTGAGGCAATGCATGGCCTCACATTGAGGCTGGCTTGGTATTGAGTGATAACAGGTTCAGAGAGGAGAGTGCCCTGCTGGAATGTTTTAAGCCAATACATAGACATAAGAAAAGCTTCACACTGTACCAGTTATAAAATTCGAAGTTTTAGAGACTTTTTGAAGGTATGGGTATGATCAATTTTTTGACAATAATTTTGGCACCATATAGATACATGCCATTAAATGAAGCACTGGAGATAATAGAACTATACTGGTTATACACCTCATAATTTAGAAGAGCTTGTTGTAATTACAGGAATGCTGTTGTCTTGTTTTAGATGCTTACAATGAGGATGATTTAATGCTATTTTGGAAGCATGGGAACAAATCCTTAAATACTGAAGAGCATATTTCCCTTTCTCAGTTCTTCATTGAGGAGTTCAGTGCATCCAGTGGATTAGCTCTCTATAGCAGCACAGGTACAGCATTATATGTGAAAAATTCATTAGCGCTTACACATTCCTACTGTTTGCAAAGTATCTCAACATATCGGTGGACCAGAATCCAAATAAGTGACCTCTTTCACTAAGAACATCATCCCTCTCATTTTATAGACAGCTGCTTATTTTACTGCATTATTTTTCTCTCTCTCTCTCTCTCTCTCTCTCTCTCTCTCTCTCTCTCTCTCTCTCTCTCTCTCTCTGTCTCTCTCTCTCAATGTGTTTCATGGAGTGTATCATTCATCATGATCCTCCTATTCTCAGCCTCTCCAGCCCTGGGATTACAGGGGTGCACCACCACTCCCACTCTCGGTGGCTGTCTCAGCATGCCACGGGGTGAGGTTGACACTGCATGTGGTGCCGGAATCGGAATTGAACCAGTCCCTGTGCTTGCCTAGGCAGGCACTTAGTCCACTGAGCTATCTCATGGGCCTTACATTACTTCTTTCTCTTGTCCATTTCTCTAGCTGGATGTCTTGCTTCCCTCTAATCTGTTCTCAATACAGCATACAAAGTGATCTTTTGAATCATAATGAACATAGTTTTTTCCTGCTTAAAACTCCTCAGCTTTTTGCCATTGCACTCATAAATTTGAGCTTCTTAACATGATCTACCTCCTGCCGACTGCTCTGAATTCCCCCAGTACACCTGTACCTCCATCCTACTCTCCCCTACTGACCTTATTTCTCATCCCCAAACATGCCCATCTCATTTCCTCTATAGCCTCTACTGTGAGTTTCTCTTCCCTCTGCCCTACAGTGCTTTCTCCTACCCCATCTCACAACCAGATCCTTCCATTCAGAAGTTTGTCCAAATATCTCTTTAAATAGGGCTTTTCTTGCCTAAAATAAGCCTCCTCTTTCACATTACCCATTTTTGTCTTTAGAGTATTGAAGACCACTCAAAATCTGAAGCATTAGAATACTTTATTCTGTAAGTTTTTTGTCAGAATGAAGACAAAGAACTTCTTCAGATTCAGGGAATCTGTCCACCTTACTGCTTTTCCTCAGCTCTCAAGTGCCTGACACAAGATAGCTGTTAAATAAATAAATAAAATCAGCCAAATGAACCAATCAATAAAAAACATCATTGTACCAAGAGAAAATCCATTTCAAATCAAGTATATATTGTACACTATTTACTGTGATAGCTGTTTCCATTTTGTAACATTTATCTAAGACACTTTTAAAAGTTACACGTGATCCCATAACAAGGGTTAGGTGCTCTCTCAGCCTCATTTCCCCTACTGCTCCCCACGGCCCACCCTCAAATCCATTATGAAGCCAGTTACCAGAATCTTGCACCATTTATGGCAGATGAAATACAATTTATGACTCAGCGAAACATGTGCAGGCCAGGGATCATGCCCACAGCAGCCCTGAAATGCAGAGCTATCATGACCTAATCCTTTGGCCCACTCAGTTTTGATCATAGTGTTGCTTCTCAGAGGTTCCCCACTATTTAGTAGAGTTTTCTGAAAGACTGCATCCTTAAAGTGATACTAAGATTACATCTCAGAAGAGCTAATTGACTTCCTAGGACTATTAAGGTCCAGAGGAAACATTCTATTTCATCCCTGTATTGGTCTATTTATTTTAAACATGTTTATTGCCTTTTGGATATGTAAGTAATACACATTTATAGGTTTTGATCACTGATATATCCTTGGCTTATTCAAATTGTTCAAAGGTGTGTTGGATAAATGAATAAATGGCAGGTAATCTGAACTCAAATACGAAGAAAACAGGCTTGCTAATCCTATCTCACGAAGATAACTCCATGATCATATTTTCTCTGTTCTCCTTTCATTTTTTATGTATATTTTGTTTTTATTTTTGTTTTTGTTTGTTTTTTGGCAGGACTTGGGATTGAACTCAGGCCCTTGCACTTGCCAGGCAAGCACTTATTCTACTGAGCTATCTCCCTGGCCCCTCCTTTTTTATATATAAACAAATATAGATATATATTTTATCAAGATTTTTAAAATTCTTAGTCTAACATTAAATTAAATCAATATATAAAGTAATATATACAATGAACAATTATACATATGAATTATGATGTATAATTTTGTAAAAATTTTTATTTATTTACTTATTTGGTACAGGTGTCGCTACACAGCTTGGGCTCTTCCTCCTCAGCCACCCCAGCCCTGGGATTACAGGCATATACTACCACACCAAGTTTCAGTAGCCAGCTTGGCACAGGGCTGGCAAAGCATATGGTATCAGGGATCAAACCTGGGTTCTTGCACTTTCCAGGAAGGTGCTGAGGCCATCAAGCTATCTCCCCAGCCTTGATTTATAATTTTTATATTACTATATAATTTTTATTACTATTTCTATCATAAACTTTGACACATGATAAATTATGAATAGCTTTGTAATGTTTAAGTTATATGAAATGATACATTTGAAACATAAAAATTCAAGAGAATTCTTTCCTACACAGAATATACAAATGTATCATATAGCGATGATATTTATTCAGTGTGAAGTGCAAGAATCAGTGAAGATGTATCCATTTATTTTCTTGAAAGAGGTGAAATTTTATTTCCATTGCTTACCAACTTCCTAAGCCCTACTGGACAGGCTCAACACTAACTGATTTTTTAATCTTTTTCTTGTCATATTTTAAAATCTGTAAAAAGACAAAAATACTTATGTTGAAAATATTATTGCTCACAATATACTTTTACATTTAAAATCCTTAACATTCAAGTGTTGCATTTTCAAGAAAAAAAATTTGGTTTCTTGGTGAAACAAAAAATAGAATTAGGTCAAGTGTACAGGTCTATGTAGCATGAGATGGAGAGTTATTCATAGCAACTTTATTTAAAAGTAATTGAAAGAATACATAACAATCTTACATTTGTTATTGAAGAAAAGATGAATACATTTAGGTGTATATTTTATTGGTGTTTGTGTATGATGTGACTGTTTTCAAAGTCTAAAAATATTAACAGAGATACCTCTGAGAAATAGGCATTTATAGATTGCAGAGATCTCCAATTGTGCTTTGCACTTTGTGTTTTTAAAAATTTGTTAAAATGTGTACAATTTTAATGAGAAGGATCACAAGTAGAAAAATGTAAGAGTAACGTATTTGGGAAGTTAAATTCACATGTCAAACAAATGATCATATCTAGATTTACTTATTGATTCCTAAGGAAATATCACATTTAGAAATTTATTTCAGTTCCCACATGTGTGACAATTCTGCCTCACATTACCCATGAATTTTTAGACATGGTCCAAGAGCCAAATTCAAATATCTTTCTCAGATTGGAGTCCAATTCAGATATATTTGCTGAATCAAAACTATTTCTTAGGGTTGGGGAGATAGCTCAGTGGTCTAAGCACCTGCCTGGCAAGTGCAAGGACCTGGGTTCAACCCACGGAACCACATGACGTGCCAGCCCCAGAACTCTGGACATATCATGCCAGTTATCAAGCCCTGGTATGGTGGTGCATACCTCTAATCCCAGTGCTGGGGAGGCTGAGATAGAAGATCACTATGAGTCCAAGCAGCATAGGGAGACCTTGTACCAAATAAATAAATAAATAAAAGATTTTTTAAATTACAAAACACAAAACTACTTTTTACATTTTTTTCTTCATTTCTATTATTACAACTACTAACCATAACCAGGATTCTCAGATCACCTATACAGAAAATCTATGAAGCTTGCAAGAGCAAGAAATATAATGTTTCCATTTTATAGCTGAACTTTCATTCCTGAGTTGTCTTCAACAATATCACTACCAAGACCCATCACTAGCTAACAAGTAGTGGAGGGCTCCTGCCTTCATTCTTCCCAGTGCTCCTCCAAGTCACATACTATTGATCTTCAAAGGAAAAAGAAATTGCTCTTGTCCGAGAGGAACCCATTAAAGAATTACTCATTATTACAGCACATGTATTACATGTATTAATTAATGGTCTAAGTCTTGGGAGGAGATGGCCAGAGTTCAAACACTGTTAACAGCAGATCTTAGACAAATGGCTCCATCTGTGTACTCTTCAATTGCTTCATCTTTAAATGAGTTTCACATGCCCCACCTCACTGGGTTGTGAGGCTATATGAGTTAATGCAATTAAACAACTTACAATATGTAAAATGCTCAACAAATATTAATATTTGTTATCATAAAAATTAATCTCTATCATCAACACCATGTTCATCAACATAGTCATCTTGACCCTTTTTAATTCTATGGCCTTTGTATGAAAAGGCCACTGAAGGTTACAGATTGTAGATATAAAAACCTGAATTCTCTCTTAGGACTGCCTCCCCATTTATTTCCCCCTTCTCCGTGTCCTGGATACTCTTCCTCCAGCCCTTAACTCTTTTTCTTCCTTTTTAATATTGATAAACTTTTTTTATGCCTGTCTTTTGTTTTTCCTTTTGGAAACAACATCTCACTGTAGTTCAGGCTTGCCTTACACTCACAGTGTAACCCAGGCTGGCCTTGAACTCTTCAGTCCTCCTACTTTAGCCTTCTACTTGCTGACTACAGGTGCGCCCCACTGCTCCTGGCTGTCAATCTTTTAATTCCTCTTCTTTAATTCCTTTTGGCAGCCTGATGAAGAAAGATGGACTCCACACACACCCAAAAATTGGTTCACATGTCCACATTGGTGATTCCATACACATAATAAAAGGATACAGAGAGATTTATTACTCATAGAATGGGCTTTCCTGAAAGAATTGCTCAGCCTCCCAAGCAGGTCCAAAATTTGAAGCCATGCTTAAGAGAACAGAAAAACATGGCTGGTTTGGGTTTTGTAGTTGTTTGGAGGTAGAGCTAAGCCACTTTGTGGGACAGGCAAGACTTTCATGGTTTGAATGTCTCAGAGGTGCCAGAAGAGGACATATTTAGGAGTTCTCTGGAATATTATGAATAAAAAAAAGATAAAGGTGTAACTCAGTGGTAGAATATTTGCCTACTATGTGTGAGGTCCTAGATTTGATCCCCAGTAATACAAAGACAGAGAACAAAAATGAGGGAGAGAAGAAAGAAGAGAGATAACAAACCAAATAAAAAATATTCTTAAAAGATGGAATATTTTAGGGCTGGCCAAATAGTTCAGTGGACCAAAGCACCTGCTTAGGCAGAGCACAGTGGCCCAGGTTCCATCCCTGGTGTGCCGTGTCAGCCTCCCCCCCCCGGGGGGGCGCACTGAGAGGGCCATTGAGACTGAGCATGGTGGCACGCTCTTGTAATCCCAGCTCTTGGGAGGCTAAGAACAGGAGAATCACTACAAGTCCAATCTACCTAGTGAAGCCCTGTAGACCCTGTACTCTGTAGACCCTATACTAAATATAAAAAAGGAATATTGTATTGTCTTATTTCCTAAATAATATAGTATAACAACTATCTGTTTATTTACATTACATTGAATATTATAAATAATATGGAGGGGATTTCACATGTACATGAATCTGTGCACAGATTATGTGCAAATATATTTTTTCATATAAGAAACCTGAGATTTCATAGATTTTGATGTCTTTGAGGGTTCTGGGACAAACTCTTTACAGATACAAAGGGATGACTTAAATAATGTTTTTATGAGTTTTACAGATATTCTTTTAACCACATAATAATTATGTGAAGATATAAGAGCCATTATATTCCTATCTTATGCTACAACCCTAAATCAAAATGTTTAATTGCACACAATTATAAAGTGAATGATAAATACAAGGAATAACTCAAAAATAATGTATGTTATAATTTTAGAGTATGTAACACCTGTATTCGGGAAACAAATATATCTTGAAGCATATGCATCAATTCACAGGGAGGGAAAGCCTGCATCCTCAAAAAAAAAAAAAGGCTAGGGATTACTTGTTGGAGACTAGCAGGAGAGTCTTAACAATTCAGTGTGGGTTGGTGCATGTCTTAGGCCAAATACCTGAAGCCATCCAATAGTTTTGCCTTCTTGGGCTTTCCAAGAAATTACTACAAATCTAACAAAGGAGTACTATAAATTTGTGACTTCATTTTTATAATTTTTGCTTGTAATCTCTGTATTTTAAATAATATCATTCCAAAATAAAATGCACTTACAGAAAAACTAATCTTAGTAATTATTCATAAGTGTACTTATATTTTTTATTTTCTTTATTGTTTGTTGCCATATTGTATCAAATATTTAATTAGTTTGACATTTCAGTTATCATAGAATAAACCAGGGTAATATGAATTAGAAATATATGCATAAGACTCTTTAAATCCCTATCTGTCCAGATCCCATGTGAAAAATCCATTAACTCAATAGTGCCTTCTACAAGCACAAGGACCAGGGTTTGATCCCCACTTTTGGGGTGTGCTGAGCCTGCAAAGAAGTCTGCGTGGTGGCGCACACCTGTAATCCAAGTTCTGGGGAGGCTGAAAACAAGAGGATCACTATGAGTATAAACTGTGTAGTAATACCCTATATCAATTGCATAAATGAAAAGAAAGACTTCTGTAGACCTTTTCTTTTAAAAAGTTACCATTTATTCAATGTGTTGAGGACTTCCCTTCTTACAGAAACCATGTGTTGAGGACGTCACTTCTTACAGAAATAATGCAACAACAATACATCTTGAAAAAGGTCCATTATGGCAAGATAGCTCAGCAGTCTAAGCTCCTGCATGGCAAGTGCAAAATGTAGAGTTCAATCACCAGTGTCACATACCTAGATGGTCCCAGAAACTGGGCACATTGTACCAGCCCCAAAACCAGATGTGGTGGTACAGGCCTGTAATCCCAGTGCTGGGGAGGCTGAGACAGCAAGATGACTACAAATAGGAATTGTGCAGTGAGATTGTGTATCTAATACATTAAAAAGAAAAAAGGCCTACTGACACAATGCAATTGCCATTCATCCCTTGACTGCAGGTATGGATAAGGATGGATCTTTGAATTGGGTAATTAAGTAGGCTGTAATTTAGGTTGTTGAACTAACAGGGGTAGAGTTCTAGGGTCAAGTCCCATCTAAGGCCAGGTAAACAGAGTTGGGTGTGTGGAGTTCCATGTCCCCTAGGACTTCAGCGTTTAAATAAGTGGGTTGTTTTGCTAAGAGTAGTGCTTTCTGTCCTAATGAAGGCTTTGGTTCTTTCTCATAGGTTCGTACTACAGGCTTTTCATCAACTTTGTGCTACGAAGGCATATCTTCTTCTTTGTGCTGCAAACCTACTTTCCAGCTATGTTGATGGTGATGCTTTCATGGGTCTCTTTCTGGATTGACCGAAGAGCTGTTCCTGCCAGAGTGTCTTTGGGTAAATAAGTCCTTCCACACTTTGTGAAATGCTAGTATGGGAGGAAGGCCAGGGGAAGTAAAGAAAAGTGAGCCAAACACAGTAAGGAAAAGAGAGTGTTGGTTTAGCAGGTACTTAGAGATAGACTTGCTATTTATCTTGCCAGCTTCTAGTGCTCTTTTCTTGGAAAGCGAAATTATAGGTCACCTGACTGACTCATCTGCAGCTGGAAGATAGTAAAGAAAGAAGAGTAGAACTATGAACTGTAAATGACCTGCCTGTGAAAAGCTGTCCCTTTTCCCTTTTGAGGAACACACTTCCCTCTTGCCAAATCCTTTTAGGCTTGCATGACAAATCTTTATATCACAGAAGGAATAACCTTTAGACTAATTCACACAAATTTGAGGGGAAGGGTGGATTATTGAATTTGGGAACATGAATGCTGATTACAAATTACAGAGGGCATAATTCAAAGGCCAAAATCAAAATCAACCATAGAAGAATGTTAGGTACTGCAGTACTTTAGTCAGCCAATTTCAGGTGAAGAGACCTTGCTTGCCCTGTTAAGGCAGCACACAGCCATGAGTATCTCTGCCACCTAGCATGTTATACACCACTATCACACACACACTGATTTATGGGAGCTATTTCAGACCCACTTAGCAGTTATTGAGTACTTACAAAGCAAAAAATGCCAAGCTAAGCATTTAGATGACCTGCTACTTAATGAGAACCCAAGAGTAAATCCTGCTCTTACCTTACTGCCTCATTTTATCTGAGTTTGCTCTTTTACCTGCAGTGCTCTATCTCGAGAGAAGACTGTGAGAAGTGCTTCACAATCATTGTAATTATCATACAATTTATTTCAGAAAGGGTGGTTTGAAGTTAATGTTCACAAATTATATGCATACTTCAAAACACCATTTAGAAGGCATAAATTATTAATATTCACAATTTTACATCTCTTTCCTTTCAGTCCACAAGCATTTAGGGCTTGAATATCTTCAAGGAAAAAAAAATACCTTTTGAATGAGTAATTATTTGAGTGTGTCTTTATACCAGAACCTCTTGTCCTCAGGATCCTAGTACTAAGAGGAGCACCAACGACCCACAGAAGACATGGGTCACATTTATATCCTGGCTCTAATCAGGTTCAAAAAGGCAGCCAGTCTCTAAAGACTCCTGAGTGTGATTTTCGGTATCCTCAAGTTGACTGTGCTACTCTTGTCTTGTGGAGTGACAACCACAAGAGCTAGCTCCATGGCAGGTGAAGTAAAGAGAGACTACAGAAAGGCCACGTTTAAGCCATTCCCCAAATTCTGGGCTCTTGCATCCACTCCTCATCCCTGGAAGTTGGGAAGTTTCTGCACACATTTATGTAAAGTAGTACACAATTCAAAAATGGTACTTCCCCCTCCTTGTTAACGCGCAGGAATGATGGCACTCCTGAAACTCTGGCCAAAGCTTTTCAGAGATTCTTTGCACTGTGCTTTACTCAGCCTTCCAAGTGAGACGCTCACTTCCTCAAATAGGGCAGTTAGCACCTCCATTTCCTTGCCATTACTTTGTGTTCACAAGCTTCAAGCTTCAGTCATGTAGTTACTCATAAGAAGTATAATAGCCTACTGTGAGCTAAGGCCCCCACTATCCCACAGAGCACAAGAACTTACTGCTGTGTTGAGTAGTAATTATCCATCTGTCCTCCATCCTGTCTTCTCTCTAACTTACTCAGCCTCTGGTAGTCACCATGATAATTCTGATTAACTTATTTTAATATCTACATAAAAGAGAAGAGGATCCTAGTGCTTGAGAGGCTGAAAACAGGAGGATCATTATGAGTCCGATCTATGTAGTGAGACCTGTAGACCCTGTAGTAAATACATAAAAAACAAATGAATTAAAAAAAAGAGAAGTAATATGCAGAACTTGTCTTTCTGTGCTTAACATTTTACTTCTCATAATGGTCTCTAGTCCCTTCCATTTCCTGCAAATAACATGACTTCATTCTTTATGGCTAACTTATATTCTGTTGTGTATATACACCACATTTCTTTCTCTATAAATGTTATGCCAATGTATTTTGCCACCAGAAGTACATGGAAATTCATATCCTTTCAAGCATTTATTTTCATCTGTTTCTTTATGGTGCCCATTTAACCTGGGATAGGGAGATAGCTCATTATGGTTTTGATTTGTATTTTCCTGAAGGCTAATGAAATTAAGCATTTTTACTCATAAAATTTTTGGCCATTCATTTTTTTTTCTTTTTGGAGGTATATTTGTATCATTTACTTTTTTTAATTGGATAATTTGAGAATTATATAGTTTAGTCTTTATATCTCATGGATAGTGTTCCTTTGTCATGAATAATTTATAAAACATGTTTTATCATTCTTGAAGTTGTCTGTTTTCTCAGGTGATTATTTTCTTTGGCAATTATAAGCTTCCTCGTTGGATATTATTGCTTTTACTTGTTTCATTTTCCATGTTCTGCAAAAGTTATAAAAAAAAATCATTCCCTATATCAATACCTTGAACTGTTCCCCTATATTTTCTTAAAATAGTTTCATATTTCAAGTCTTACATTTAGGCAATTACATTATATCTCTGCTTCTTCAGTCTATTGTAATAGGTTTTGGTTGAAATATAGGGGAAAATCTGGATTTATTGAACATGTGGTTAAAAAATGACTAGTATTTTTAAGTGACTAGTGTTTTGGGTCTTTTGGGATAATTTTGTCTTGGAAACATGACTGCTAATTTGAGTCTTTCTGGATAATTTAAGACACTGACTCATACCAAATTTAAAAAGCAATAGTTTCTCAAAAGTTAGCTATAATGTAAAGTGTGAAATGACATCAACAGTTTTTTTTTTAATGTATTTGGCTGTTGCAGGGTATGACTATGCAGCTCGGACTCCTAGAAGCCTCCTGTTTTCAGCCTTCCCAGAGCTGGGATTATAGGCATGTGCCATTATGCCTGGACTCTGGCTAGCTCAGCCCACTCTGGGGGTGTGCCTAGCATGGCATGTGGGGCCAGGGATTAACTGTAGTCCCTGATCTTGGCTAAACTTGCCTAAGCAGGCACTTTAGTACACTGAGCTATCTCACCAGGACAACACTTTTTTCTGTTGCATTAAATTAAAATCCACAAGTCTATTTTGTATTTTGAACAGATAAATTTTTTACCAACTGTCACTTGGAAAATACTGATTTACTGATCTCTCAAGGGTTATCAAAATTCATTATGCAACCTCAAAATTACATTCATTAGCAAAGAGGAGGTTCATAAGAGATGTAGGAAAGTTTGGTGAAATTTTAGTTCTGCTTTGAAAGCTTTAATCATATAGTTGTGTCTTAGTTACTTTTCTTTTGTTGGTAGGACAAAATACCTGACACCCAAAATTGAGGAAGGAAATGTTTATTAGCTCACAATTTGTGGAGGTTTCAGTCCATATGCAGCTGGCTCCCAGGGATAGTGACACATGGCAGAGGGCAACAGTTCATGGCGGTGGAACATGGCAATAAATAGCAAGAGCAAAAAGGGAAGAAGCAGTGAGAGCAAGCCTCTTTGCCCTTCCTTATATTATTTGAAAGCTACCCCCCAGGATAGGTGCAGCACTCACACTCACAAACCCAAAATTGGACCATAAATCAATCAAAAGCTCTAGAAGACCACCCTATGCCTGTATGAGGATTTGGGGGGACATTCAAACATAAACCACAGCAAGTTGATAACCAATATCATTAATTGTTTTACTTGAAATAATGGGCTAGATTTGTTTAGTTTTAAGAAATTATTTGCCATACACTAAAATGTGGATGATCAATTTGTCCTCAGTTTTTCTTTTTAGTAAAAATAGTGTCCCAGTTTTTTAAAAGTGTGTAGCTCATTTCACAACTCCACAGCCAAAGTACTGGAAGCAGCAGAAGTCCGTCAAACTTTCAGGCCTGTAGTAGCAGAGAAAAGTGTCTTCTGACAGATGACAGCTCCTATATTTGGAAAAATAAATATTTATGGAGCTCAACAAGCTCCATTCAGTTGAGCCCCACAAAGAGTAGCAGAATGTCTAATGACAGTCACAAAGGTCGAGTACCACCTTTGAGGAAAAAAGCGGCTGTTCGTTTCTGGCCATAGAGTACTGTTGGACATCTAGTCCATATCTTGCCTTCTTTTTTATTAGATCATATTTTCTTTCTGCTTATACCTTCAGCAAAAATATTTTTGCTTATTTAAAGGTGCATGGAGATTCTCTCTCCCTGCAGAAGAGCTGCTTGCAGCCAGATATAGAGAGGGGGACAACCTCTAGAAACGAGGCTTGTCTGCCTTATAAGCCGTCAAACTGGTCAGTAGGCCTGCCCACCAGGCATGGTCTAAAGTGCCTAATAAAACACAAAGATGAATAATTTTCCACAGCCTATCCTTAGTTCACTCCATATGAGTACTTAAAGTTAATGTTGAGAAGAAGCAAGGACTCAGAGGCGCTGAGCCAAATGGCCAAACTAAATATTTTCTTATAACACTTTCCTAACTATGCATAGCAGTGTCAGTAGGTGGGAGGATAATTTTCTAATCTCAACACATGACTAAATAGTCAGTTCATATAATTTGTTTTTTAAAGAACTGGGGATTGAACTCAGGCCCTTGCACTTGCATAAATGCAAGGGAAACACTTATTCCACAGAGCCATCTCCCTGGCCCCCACTTCATATAATTTAAAACTCCTTTATTGAGATATTAACTTTAATGGATCTAGAAGGAATACTATTTGTCAAGATTAATGTGTTGCCAAGGGGTGGCTCGGGATATAATAAGTGTGTTTAATGTAGCTGTAATAGCACTCACTTCAAGTTCTGTTGCTTTTGGAATTTATATATCAGCTCACTCATAAGTCACTCCCCCTACCCAACAGTCTATCCTCTTGACTCCATCATTTGATTGTCCTCATTTTGAACAAGGAAAATCTAAAATACTGGTTTTCAAAGTAAATAAAGTTGCAATAAATTAATTGGGCTAAGTACCTTTGAAATAAATGACTGTTTATTGCTCTCTGGAAAAATACAGATAATTCAATTTCCTTTTTTTCTTTTTGTTATTTTTAGCCAAATAGTCATCAGTTCCAAATATATCATGAGACACTCTAGCGTATAGTTTTAAGCCTTTGTTCTTATCAAAACCTTTATAAGCATCACTAACTGTGCTACTAGAGCTCCACAACCTTTGTTGTTTTCCATATTACTGTTGCTAAGTCTATATTACTGTTTTTATTAAATGAAGTTTTATCTCCCATATCTCAGAAATCAGCTAGAGAAAACATTTGAAATTTTTTGAGCTAATAGGATAAACTAAACGTGAATGTCAGTTCAGGATCCCTTAAATATGTGCTAGCAAAGTTCTTTTTCATATATATATATATAATCTTTTATTTTATGTATTTGGAACAGGGTCTCACTACACGACTCAAACTCATAGTGATCTTTCTGTTTCAGCCTCCCCAGGGCTAGGATTACAGGTGTGTGCCACCATGCTCTGTTTTGGTGGCCTACATGGGCCCACACCACATGCAGTATTGGAAATAAAACCTTGGTGCTTGCTCTTGTCTAGACAGGCGCTTAGACTACTGAGCTATCTCCACGGACCCTAACTTACTATCTTAAATCAATCAATTCCCTTTCCAGGGTCAGAATGTGAGGCAATAGATTTCCATACGAAGCACAGCAAGTTCAGTACCAAGGGAAGAGATTGAAATTCTGCCTCTTTCAAAATGTAGGTTAATTATTAACTACTCTCACTTCATATTTCTTTAGGGCAACATGGGTCAATTAATATTTATCTACATATGCTGCAAGTAAGCAGGTTTTTAATTTTTATTTCAGCTATACCTAAAATGTTAATAAAAATTTCACCAGTTAATATTTATATAGCAAATATGTTTTGGGTCAAAGGATAAAGATAACATATGTGCATGTGGATAAGTTGAGCACTGTCAGTAACAACTGGACTCAGTGAAACCTGAGTTTGATGTCACAAACTAGAATTGTATTTAGGTTTCTTTTTCTGGAGTACACATCAAAGTTAAAGGTGAGATTCTGGGTCCTCCTTAGTGACTGTCAAATTACTAGTTGCGGTGTTGGTCTTGACTCTATAAACTAAAAACCACCTGAAATTGCTTGAGCCCATAGGGTTGTCATTATGTGTGAGATGGGCCCCCTTAAAAGAGAACTTCACAGAATGGCTACAAAGAGAATAGAAAACTGCTGGTGGAAGCTGTTCACATGCTGAGTCTGTACACTTAGGATTGAATCCTGGTGTGCTGCCTGCAGTTTGAGGCTCCTCACAATTTATAAAAATCATTAAAGAGTTCAGCTGTCCTGCCCTGGTGGGAAGTTAAACAGTGAAGTCATGCCAGCTAGATTACAGTTCAAATATTTACAAGTCTCTACTTACACTCCAGAACTCTTACAGTATCCCTTTGCGAAAGGAATGTAGACATAGAATGACCCCTCCACAGACAGCAGTTTATTAAAAAAAAAATTATTAGTCCATGTTTACAGTGCATGGGCAGTTTACAATCACCTTGAGGAGTAGTCACCTATGTATACCACAGCTTGTTCATTTTATCCCTTTCCTTCCTTCTTCCTTAGGTTACCTTTCCCTTTTTTCACACTTGTTGATATTTATTTGTTTTAGGTCATGTTGTGGAATATAGTATTTATATCAATTGGATTATATCCCTATTATGGCATGTCTTTACTGTTATTGTTCCTTTCCCCTTCTCATCCCTCACCCTTTTTCCCCTGGACCACTTCCCTATGGCAAGCAATCCATCCACTTGTCCCTTTTCTTTCTTTCTCTTTTATGTATTTGGTACATGGCCTCACTACACAGCTTGCATTCATAGTGACCCTCCTGTCTGCAGCCTCTCCATCGCTGGTATTACAGGCATGCACCACCACACTGGGTCTCAGTGGCTGGCTCAGCACGCCCAGGGGTGGGACCAGAGCATCCTGTGGGGCTGACGATCAAACCCCAGGCCCTGTGCTTGCCTGAGCAGGCGCTTAGTCTGCTAAGCTATCTCACTGGCCCCACTTGTACCTTCCTAACCATCTTTTATCATATTCCTTTCTTGTACTTTGCCTCACTGAAATAGTAAAAACCACAAAGCATTTAAGCCTATTTGTCTGAATTATTTCACTCAACAATATATTTTCCAGGAACATCCATTTCCCTATAATATCTCAAATATATAATTTGTTATAGCCAAGTAGTATTCCATTATATATAGGTATCACCTTTTCTTATCTAATCATCTGTTGATGGATATAAAGGCTGCTTCAAGGATTTTGCTATTATAAACATTGGCATATATGCATCACTGTAGAATAATGTTATAGTTTGTGTCTCGGTGTCCATCCAAAGCCTCATGAGGTCAGTGGGTGGGCTTTTATAAGATAACTGAACATAGGCTTGTGACTGGTTCATTGCCCAGTGCTAGGATTGGAGTGTGAGTATTACACTTGCCCTAGGAAGGCTAGCCTGCTTACAGCATAAGGCAGGAAAAGAGGCTTGCTCCCCCTTTTGTTGTTGCTGCTTTTTGCTGTCTTCCACTGCTGCCATGAACAGTTGGTTGCCCTCTACCAAGTCACTCTGCCTTGAAGTAAACTGATTATAAACTGAAATTTCTACAAATTATGAGCTAAATAAACCTTTCTTTCCTTAATTTTAGAAGTCAGGTATTTTTGTCTCAGCAATGAGAAAAGTAACTAAGACATTGGACTTAAACTGTATGGGGAGGATACCTAGCAGGGGGATTGCTGGGTTCTATGGAATTTGTAATTTAAATTCTTGGATATATCTCCATACCAATCATACTGGTTGTACTAGTTAGCACTCCCATCAACAATGCAAGAGGGTTCCTTTTTGCCAGTCCACACCACCATTTGTTATTATTTGATTTCCTAATGATTGCCTGCCTAAGCAGAGTAAGGTGGAATCTTCAGTTTTAATTCGCATTTCTCTGACAGTCAGAGATGTTGAACATTTTTTGTATATTTGTTGACCATCTGTTGTTCTTCCTCTGTGAAGTGTCTATTTATTTCTCATGTTGATTTCTGGATTATTAAATGTAAAAGTATTAAAGTGTAAATGTCACATAAAAACAATCATCCTAACAATAAATGTTGTGAAGTAATGGGAAAAGTTAATGGACATGACTTTGAGATTTATTTCTTTTCAAAACCTGAATATTTTTAGGGCCAGTGAGATAGCTCAGCAGTAAAGCACCTGCTTAGGCAAGCTTAGGCAAGGGCAGGGACCATGGTTCAAGCCTCAGCACCACATGTTCCCCAGAGTGGGCTGGGCCGGTCTTACATTTTAGGTGGTTTAGGTTTTTTTTTTTTTTTTTTTTTTAAGTTCTCTGCATATTCTGGATATTAGTCCTCTGCCTAAAGAGTAGGTGGCAAAGGGTTTAATTCCATTTTATAGGTTAGTCATTCATTTTACTGATTGAATCTTTTCCCATAGAGAAGCTTTTTTAGTCTTTCTAATCACATTATTGTTTCTTGCTGCTATTTCTTAGCCAGAGATTTATTAAAGAAACTTTAGAGTCACTTCTTCCTCCAGTTGCTCTTGAAACCTGATCTCTTTGCTCCTAATGCTTGTGCAAGAGAATAAAGGGAAAAAGAAAAAGGGGTCAACTCTGAGAAAAGAGAGGCCAGGGAAGGAAGGAAGCAGGAGAGAACAATCAGAGGAAATGTCAACTGGCATTTAGCAGTTGCTCAGTAAATGCTTACTAAACACTGAGCTTCCCACGAATGCGCCCACTTGGGCAGGCCCAGGAGTCTGGGGATTCGTTGGCTGGCCTGCAGCGCAGGCTGCACACCCAGGGCACGCCGAGACTGTGATAGAGCTTGGGTGTGGTGATGCGTACCTGCAATTCCAGCACTTGGAAGGCTGAAAACATGCAGTTCACTTCGAGTCTGATCTAGTAGTGAGACCCCATACAACCTGTAGACTCTGTACTAAATACAGAAAAAAAGAAAAAGAAAAAAGACTAAGCTCCCCGTAGTATGTGTGGTCTCTGAATATCTTTCTTGGGAGAGGAGGAGGGTTGTGGCCGGCTCAGCCTGCCCTGGGGAGAGGTCTGGCATGGCACATGTTGTGGGAGACTGAAATGCAGTCCCTGTGGTTTGTCTGAGCTTGCCTAAGCAGGCACTGTAGACCACTGAGCTGTCTCGCCGGCCCCAAGATCTCTGAATTTCAATTGGACTGTACTTTCTTAACAATAATTATGGGCTCTGAGCATCCTTTTTGAAAGAAAAGTACAAAGAGTAGCAATCTTAATGCTGCTAAAGATCTCTGAAGAAAACAAAAAAAATCCCTCTGCAGTATTAAAGTGTAAAAGTCACATAAAAACAATCATCATAACAATAAATGTTGTAAAGTAATGGGAAAAGTTAGTGGACATGACTTTGAGATTTATTTCTTTTTAAAACCTGAATATTTTTAGGGCCAGTGAGATAGCTCAGCAGTCTAAAGTGCCTGCTTAGTTCAAGCTTAGGCAAGGGCAGGGACTCTGGGCTGAACTGGCTACAAACAAAACAAAACAAAACAACAAAAAAACCTGAATATTTACCTTTCAGGGATAGTTAGAAGAGCCGATCTGAGGGTAGATGTGTCAGGCTGTTTCTTTAGATGGAAGCAAAGACACACTGTGGGCAATAGCAGTCAGGGGAAGAAAACTCCAATGAGAGCTTCTTGGTGTGCGAGGCTCACATGCACAGACTGCCTGCCACCCACCACTGCACCAGGCTTCTGCTCTGCTGGAGATGGACCAGCTGGTGTGACTCGGAGCAAGCTTGGGGAGTGGATGGCCATGTCATTGACCTTGTCACTATTCTTTAATGTCAGGAATCACCACGGTGCTGACCATGTCCACAATCATCACTGGCGTGAGTGCCTCCATGCCCCAGGTGTCCTACATCAAGGCCGTGGACATATACTTGTGGGTCAGCTCCCTCTTTGTGTTTCTGTCAGTCATTGAGTATGCAGCCGTGAATTACCTCACCACTGTAGAAGAGCAGGAGCGATGCAAGAAGAGAGGAAAGGTACTGCTTTGCTTTGACTCTGAGATCCCTTTTGGAATGTCACAATTTCTGTGCTCTTTTCTAACCATCTGATGAATCTACAAGCTTTTGTATTAAGGTCCATGTGCTTTGGCAAGATGCAAGCTTACAGAATGGTGACTTTTATATTGAACTTTAATCTCTGTTGTATGCTGGATGGTGTCTTCAGTGTCCTCATTCAGACCTTCTCAGGAGTTTTGGGTCTGAAGCATTACTCTGAGTATAATCCTCTCCCCTGTTTCTACTGCCTTGACTAGAAGGGTCAGTAGACCTTTCCAGTGCATGATGATGATAATAATAAATAATATGTAATTAATGTTTATTTTATATTGGCATTAGGCTAATCACTCTAACATATATTATCTTACTGACTCCCACAATAAACCAGGAGATCAGCTCTTTATCACCCTTATTTAGCTGAAACAGAATAAGCATAGACAAGGTCACACCCATAAAAAGGAATCAAGATTTGCTTCTAGGTCTCCTTGACCCAAAGGAGCAAGTACTTTTACTCAGGATTTATTTTCCCCTTTTTCTCGCTCAGAAGAGTGGAAGAGCAAAGCAGGAGTTTCTTCTCTCCACAGTATCCTAGAATTAAGATGCTTTCTGGGCTCTTGGTGTGAATGCATTTTTGTGGCATTGCTTAATATGGGTACCTTGCTCTATGTCTGCCTCACTTCACAAAGATTATGAGCACCAGCCACACTTCTAAGGAGAACTGACCTAAGATATTGTACTTCAGGAACCCAAATGATTAAAAGTCATTCATTTGTTAACCTACATTTGAGAGGCTCAGTGTGTGTATAATTTTAGTGAAATATATTTCACATTGGTTTAATGAATCCTTATTAATATTATTAATAAGGATAATAATAATTATTAATATATTAATAAGAACACTATTAATATATTTTAATTTCTGGAGATAGCACTTCATATCTTCATAGTGTTTTTATGTCCTCTCTCCATGTTGAAGCTTCATATCAGCTCCCGAATATAGGCCTTGGCAAGATGATTATCTCTGTTTTAAAACATGAAGATGCAGAGTTTTGTTCAGCTGTTTTGCCAGAAGACTCACAACCAACAAGAATGCTGCTACAGTTAAGATCTTGGATGCTAACTTCATGGTTTCCTTTGTTATTGAGCCAAACCTCTTCTAGCAGCTGACTGTTTTTATTACAGATGCTTCCAGTACTCTCGTTGACAGCATGTGGCTATGTGTCACACACATCCACACAGTAAGGTGCCATGAGAATGTGAGGAATCAGGACTTTTACATTATCTGTATCTGTCATATAAATGTTTTCACACTACCTAATTTTTCTTTCTCTTTGTTTAAAAATTAAGTTATATACAATCTCCTTATGTATCCAGTGAAGAATTTGGTGGTCTGATAAACATCTTTCATAAATTTTGGGAGTTTCTAATTATGTCAAAGTGCACATAACTTAGAATTTACCATTGTAACTATTTTAAAGTATACAGATCAGCAATGTGAAGTAGATTTAAGCTGTTGTACAAGCCCCAGAGATTTTTTTCTTACAAAACGGAAACTATATCCATTAAACAAACCTCCATTGTTTTTCTTCCTCAGTAGTTATCTCAAATAAACTGATATATTAAAACTCCCTGTTCTCTAAAACCAAAAGAATGAATTTTAGGAATGACAGAGGTTAACAGCAGAATATATTTATTAAGGAAAACAAAGCTTATGCCCGATAGAGGGACAAAAGGGAACTGAATGGGCTGCCAAGGAACCTGTCTTTTCTAGGGAATTTTATAAAACAAAACCACAAAGTGAGGTGGACTGAAGGTGGGAAACATGGGAACTCAAACGGTGGCACAAAATTATGGTCAACCAATAAGATTACAAGTGTAATTGTTCAGGTAAAATGGGTTAAATCAGGATCAAATGGAGAATTAAGTCAGGTAGCAAGCAGACATGAATACAGTAAAAGGGCTTTTCCAATAGGGGGTAGGGTTAGTGACTCTTCCTCGCTTTTTCAAGGTGATTAATACCTATTTAGAGTATCAAACCATGATGGCCATCCCTAGGTAGGTATTTGTTTAATCTTTTTTCTTGAGGTCTGGTGAACAGCTCAGGTGTCTGTCTCTCCCACAAAGTATTGTCTTCCATATTGGGTCCTTGAAGACCTGGCCCTGTCTGACTGCCTATAACATTTTTATTTGATTCAGCTGCCTACAACAAAAGAACAGAATTAGGGTAGAAGTATACATCTGCAGGTTCAGGGGCTAATCAATGGCAACTCTATATTTGAGCTGGAAATCAATAATGAAAAGAGAACAAGAATTGGGAGCCAGACAGATGGGGACAATGGTGTCACTGTAGGTTTTAATAAAGAAGTTTGTTGAATGCGGCTTAGATCTGCAAGCAGGACGGCTCTTCATATTTCACACTGAACTAAAAGTGCTCACTTTTTGGGTTCTCCCTCCATGTCATTGTGAAGAGCAAACCTGAACACTAATCTGGAGTCCAAAGTCAAGACTCAAAAGAAACTGGGCCACATGCTAGCTCTTTTCTCCCATATAATAGGAGGGAAATGAATGACAGATGGTAAAGAAGGTCTAAATGTTAACCAAGTGGATTTCCTCCCTATAAAAACATGGAGTCAGACAAAACTTTTCTGCCATTGCTACTTTCACCCCTATAAATCATATCCATCAGCAGCACTACTATCCACCAGCACCACTGCCCTAGAGACACACCAGCACCATCACTGACACTCCCACCCAGCCAGATACCACTTCTACCTCTACCACTGCACACACCCTCCAACCACCCACAAATATTAAGAACCAGGAGAACACCAAGACCTTGGAAAATTTTTCCCTAATTTTGACTCCTACCTAGGAAGAAGAAAGGAAGTTATTTCTTTGTTATTCTTTATACATTTTTTTTTAATTTGAGGACATAGAACTCATTTTAAAATAATCAGCTCTGCAGTTTAGCCAAAATATACCTTATCAATGTGCAATAAAAAATAAGTTCTAAGGCTGGCTAGATAGCTAAGTAGATTAAAGTGCTGCTTGGGCAGACTTGGGGGCCAGGTTCAATGCTCCACAAGTCCTGCTCCTGGTGTGTGCTGAGATGGTGAATGAGACTGGACATGAAAATGTGCACCTGTAATCCCAGTACTTGGGAGGCTGAACGCAGGAGAGACTACAAAACCAATCTGTGTAGTGAGATCCTGTAGACCCTGTACTATACTAAATTGAAAAAAAAATTAAAGTTCTGAGCTGTTTCTGATGGACAACTGACATAAACCTTTAAAAATGTATAAACTTTTGGTAACTTTTAGGCTTCAAACTTCAATCTATTACATAGATAATTCTAAATTATCATGGAGAATAAAAATGACATCATTATTCTTTGAAGATTTTTTTTTCCTTTAGTGCACTGACATTTTTATTCTGATAAAAGCAGTGGGTGGGTCGGAACAGTAGAGCAGTGTTCTAGGTGTCTAGGGAAACCAACTAAGGAGACTACATACACTTTCGAGGGTCAGATCCATAGCTGGAGATATCACTAACATTGTTGGCTGCCTCGAGTTATCTTTTCACCTTGCTTTGTGTTTCATTTCATCCATTTTCATTTTATTATGAAAAATCTCAGCAATTACATAAGAGGACAATGTACCCCAACATATAAGTTCCTGGTTAGTTCATTGACTGCACAAAATCGTTTTCAGGTACTTTGAATTCAGTCAAAAATTACATTTTTAAATTGCTATGACCCAAGTACAGATTTTGACAGAATTCACTTTAACTCTACAGCCTCTTAACTTGAATTCTGAACAATTTCACCCAGGGCACACTCTGCAAAATGCAATTACTAACAGCTGGTTCCTAGACACTGCTCTCCACTAGTAAGAACATCAATTTCCCCCAGAATAAAACGTGAAACAAGAATTTTGGTTTAGACTCAATCAAGCACTGGAGCCAGAAATCACAGGCAATTTTCTGCTTCAGAAAAATAAGTAAATTTCATCCTCAAGCCATACCAGACCTGCCCTAAAGGCATCCTGGGCCAGGCCCCCACCCAAAAAAAATTTTTTTTGAATTTTTAGGGGCCAGGGAGATGGTTCAGTGCCCTGGCAAACACAAGGGCCTGAGTTCAATCCCAGGTTCTTCCAAAAAAAAAAAAAAATGTAAACTTCATGTAGCATCACTTACAGATAATCTTAAGCCAAAATAAGAAGGTCTCACTAATTTTCATTTTTATAAAACATAAAATCATCCCCTTATTGATCCCTACCTTGAGTATACATAGGCTACCTGATACAATTATTCTTTTTTGAGCAAAAAGCACACTGCTACATTTTTCCCTATGGAAGAAAAATAAATTGAAATGCAAAACCAATTGGCTTATATTGATGTTCAAGTAAATTATATTCAACTTCAACTCACAAACTTTTGGAAAATAATGTCTACTACATAAAAATAAAGGTGATAACATGCATCCACTGTAACACTCTTTCAGACTAGGATTAAATTAGAAAACTGACTTTATAGTTGCATAACTTTTATTATGTTCTAATACCTTTATAGAAATAAACATAAAATTCATTACTCTATCAAGATCCATAAGATGATGTTTTCTAGTTAGTATTAAACTGAATTTTAGTCAGGCATCAAAGGCAAAACCAAAATTCTATTAAGAAGCAAAATACTTTCAGTATTTACAAAAACTTTTTAAATTTTGGGTTATAATTTTACTGCAATTTCTATTCATAAAGCTATATTATTCACCAACTTTCAAAAATCTTTTTGACAGATTTCTGGAATATACAACATTGATGCAGTTCAAGCCATGGCCTTTGATGGTTGTTACCATGACAGCAAGACTGACATGGACCAGACTTCCTTTTCTCTCTACTCTGAAGAGGACTCTACCAGAGGAAGAGCCACTGGCAGCCCATGCACAGATTCATCTCAGATACAGAGAAGAAAATCCTTGGGAGGGAACATTGGTAGAATCATCCTGGAAAACAACCATTCCATTGATACCTATTCTAGAATTTTATTTCCCACTGTGTACATAATCTTTAACTTGCTTTACTGGGGTATTTATGTATGAAGTACTTTCTTTCTCTCTTTTTCTCTCTCTGTCTTTGTCTCTCTCTGTCTGTCTCTCTGTCTATCTCTATCTCCTCTTTTCAGCACATCATAAAAAAAGCACATGCTAGGCAAAGTGCTTTATCTGAGCCACATCCACTAGCCTGAAGAATTTCTTCTGTATAAAAACTTTCATTGGAATCCTTGAATATAAGTTGTACAGTACAGATTGAACTTGGAGAGATCCAGTCACATCTCTTGACCTATAGGAGATTTGAGAGCTGATTGATTTAAATCTAGGAAAGTATTCAAAGAAAGCCCTAAGAGAATCTGGCTCCATGAGTAACAGTTAAAAGAATGTGTATCATGGAGAAAAAAATTTTTCCATATGGAAGAGCTTTCCTAAAATAAAATTTTAAAGAGCATTAAAAATAGTTTGAAAAAATTAGAAATGATGGCAAATTTCACTAAATAGTAGGAATTCAACAATGGTTGTTCTACTATATGTTGTTGTCTACAAATTAGTTGTTTAGATTGTCAGATATAAGCATGCAAAATTGGTTAAAAACTCATAGGAAATTAAAAAGGAGAATAAAAAATATTAAGTGTCAACTGCTCCTTTTAATAGACCAGCAGATATCAGCAGTACAATTATCCAAGCCGTCCTGTACATGTACCTACTTTTCCCTCCTTTCTTTCATCCTTTTCCTCATCCTGGCTGTTCTTTCCCTTTGAGCACATTCTTTTCCTTTCACAGTATATATTGCACCTTTCAGATTTTGTGCACTCTTTCAGATCCTCACACATCTGATACAATATGATATTTGTACGTGTGGATCTGATTTCATTTGTGAGTCTGGTTTCTAGTTGCGTCAAAATGGATCAAAAACTTAAATATTAAAACAAAGCCCACTAAATCTACTGGAGGAGAAAATAGGTAGAAAACTTAAAGACATAGTGGTCAAGAGTTCATGAACAAAAACCAAATTGAACAGAAAATGCTTCAAAGAACAACTAGGATCTCATCTTTGTAAAAAGTTTCTGCACATCAAAATAAATCACCAATAGAGTAAAAAAAAAAAAAAAAACAAAAAAAAAAAACAGCCAGCTTTCCCTCAAAGACCTTTTATCTAGAACGTATAAAGAATTAAAAAAAAAAAATCAAGCCTCCAAAATTCAAAGACCCAATCCAAAAATGGGCATCTGAGGTGAATATACACTTCTCAGGTGAAGAAATACAAATGAGGCTGGTAGGGTAGCTCACAGGACTAAAGCACCTGTTTAGGCAAGTTTAGGCAAGAACAGGGGCCACGGTTCCATCCCCAGCACCACAAGCCATGACAGCCCCACACCCCCAATCCCCAGCGCAGGCCGAGCGAGCCACAGGGTCCAGGTGTGGTGGTGTATGCCTGTAATCCTAGCGCTGGAGAGGCTGAAAACGGGAGTGATCACTATGAGTCTGAGTTGCATTGTGAGACCCTATAATAACCAAATACATTAAAAAAAATACAAATGGAAGAGCTTTTTAATTATTTCATGTTGGCCATTCTTGTCTCTTAATAAAAATGTTCTTTATTTAGGGAATAAAATTGGACTATGCCATTAATTCACAGGATAATTAAGTCTTCAACCTCAGCCATATGTCAGACTACATAATGAGTTATCCTTGTAGAGAAGAGAATACTTACATCAAGATATTGTTACCCTCCTTGCTGAGTCTCATCAAGAGCTGAGCCCTCCCCCACCTTTTTCCCAATCAAACCTGCTAACGTTGAATTTTCTGTTATTTAGTCCAAGAAGGGAAAATATCTAAATTTCACCCAGTGTTTTCTCTTAGTATGTATTAATTCATACTTCAATCATCAACAATGTTAATCTAGTATAAAAAGTGATAGCTTTTGTAGGTATTTAAGCAATTATTTTACTCATCAAATGGCTACTGGCTTCTCTGTTTATAATTGAGGTAAAAATAAAGAAGGCAGTTTCAGGGGCTGGGGATATACCTCAGTGACACAGTGCCTGGCTGGCAAGCATGAGGCCCTGAGTTCAATTCCCAATACAAAATAAAAAAAAAAAAAGAAATCAGCTTCAAACAAGAAATTATTTGGTGTTATATACCATTTCTTCCAGGAATAGTGAGCCAGCCAATAAATCAATGTGAAGGGTGTTAACATGGAGATATGCACACTATTCTGTGTAAATTTCAAAAAGTGTTGACAAAAAGAAAGTAAAAATCATTCCCCAATGTTGGCTCTCAATGTATGTGCAGCTGAATATGCTGTTGTATATTGCATTATGTGAAAAAATTGAATGACATTTACATATCCCATAGTAATCTTTAGTAACTGATTGAATCAAATAAATCAGGGGAGGCAGATGTTGAATAAATGGTTGTTAAGTAGAAAATCCACCAATGATCAGCATTTATTTTGAAATGAGCAGGTGGCATGGTTTTGCATTAAGTATTTTGTGAAAAAGATAAAAACTTCATAGGAACTATGAAATTTTCCACTTTCCATTTCTTATTTTTATTGATGGGATTGAATTAAAAGAAATGTTTAATAGTGTGTTACTTTCAGTGTATTTCCTTTTATTTAACTATAAAATAAATAAAAATTTGATTTATTTTATGCTGGTGAAGAAACAAACAGCATTCTTTTTGTTTACTGTTAACATTGGTTTGGATTCTGTATTGCACATTACATGGGGTTCTAGAAAACTATTTTTCTTTTGTGTGAAAACATTAAAGGAAAATTCTTTTTTCTATTATGACTTCTTCACAGGCAAGCCAATGCTGGAATACATCATTATAGTTTTTTTTTTTTTTTTTTTTTTGCAGTACTGGGGATTGAGCTCAGGACCTTGTGCTTGCCAGGTAAGTGCTTATGCTACTGAGCTATCTCCTGGCCCTACATATTATAGTTCTTAAAACAAATTCTCTAATTCTTTTAAAACTTTCCAAAGGTTATGTTTTTCTAGGATACAATCCAATACTGAGATAACATAATTTATTTAAACTTTGTCCTCATTTAATTGTAGATAAATTGTAAATAAGCTTTAAAAACTATTTAATGACTTCTAAGTTTGATTTAATGTAGTATTTTGTACGATTATATCTTAAATATTTGGAAATTTACAGTTATTATCTAGCAGATTAGTACATTTGAGTTTTGATCCTGATTTCTACAATCTGTGTTTATAATTCAAGTGAAAAAAGAAATCAACTTCAAACAGAACAAATCTACACTGGTCCTTTCCTCCAACACTCTACCTCTTCAGATAGTTTTGGTTTTCATATATTTAAACTATAACACTCAAAATATTGAATGTTTCCCTGGGCATATGCATTTCACTATTTTAAATCCAAGGGACACAGGTGCCAGTCTAGGCCAGAAGGGTGGCTTCAGTCACTCCCTACGTGTACATGTGGCTTTACTATTTTTTTAAATTTTTTTTTATTTTACTGAAATGCAAATGTCAATCAGACAGTTTCAAGACACCTTAACCATACAGATTCGATAAATTAATACACTGCAAACTGTTTTCATAACGTTTTGGTATTGTACAAGGTGCATACATGATATTATATTTACAGATATTATTTTAGCAGACATCTCTTATCAGTGAATTAAGAGTGTAGCTGCTTACTTATTTTTTTATACCTGAATTATATCAAAAATTCAATAATTATTTTCCTAGTGGATGACCGTAGTACTAGAAGCTGACTTAATATCTTGTCCAACCACCATTAGTGCAGATCTTGCCTCTCATATGTAGAAGCACAGCGTTTTCTATCCCAACTGTACTGTCTATACACACACATCATTATTTTTTTCTTTCTACACCCCTTCCTTTGTCTACACCTGTCAAAGGTGGGCACTCCATTGACATTCAACTAACTTAGGTGCTTGAACTCGACACCACAATCCAACACAGTCCAGCATTCTACAATAGTGTGTTATTCAAAGAAATTGTCGACCATAGGCATTTACAGCTCAGCTTAATATTATGGCCTCATGATGTATACTTCATTTTTATACTTTTCTGCTTGATGGTTAAGACCTAGGTAGATCAAGACTTATATACCAACACATGAACTTTATATTTCCTATGTGGTCAGTGAGGTTCCCTCAGGGTTTATCTTGTAGTCCTGTACATTATTCTGTAGTTCCTTTGTCTGTGTCATCCATGTGGATGAGTCAAAGAAGACTTGATGCACACTTCCTGGACAATGATGTATAACTTCTGTTAATGTATAGAAATGCAGTTGTTGAATTTTTCAGTAATAAACATCTAACATAGAAATAACATCGTTACATAGTCTAAAGAATTATTAGAGCTCTCAGAATGAACACTATGAATTTTAGCTACTTTTTTTCCTCTTTACATTGGCAGCTTATGAAGACGGATCCCTTCCTATGGTTTAATTTCTACAAAGGAGCAATTTCTAGTATGGTTTTTATTTCAAGAAGTATGATATCATAGTTAGCTAGGAAATGTGTAAGGGACAGTCACAATATAATAGTTCCCTCTATTTTCACTTCATTTACCACTCACGATCCTGAACAGATTCTACATGACTGTTCACTGGAGGATAAGCCTGGATAAAATTTGAGGATTTCAGAAAATAATCTGCTTTTTCAGATTAAGAAACCAGACTACCCAAATATAGAAATAGGCTGTTTTATAAAGATTGAACTAGAAAACCTAGAGAAAAAGATCTTTTAACTTAATTACATTATTTTTGTGCTTCATGGTTTGTCAACCTGAGCTATATAGTGAACTGAAAACCAGTCTTAATTGCACAGCTAGACCCTGTCTCAGATAGATAGATAGATAGATGATAGATAGATAGATAGATACATAGATGATAGGTACATAGATAGATAGATAGCTCATATGTGACTAAAAAGCTCCTGCACAGCAAATGAATCAATCAGCAGAGTGAAGAGACAACCTACAGAATGGGAAAAACTTTGGCACTAATTCCTCAGGCAGAGGACTAATATCTAGAACATCCAAGAACTCAAAGAAAGAAACAACCTAAAATGTAGGACGCAGTCCAAAAAAATGGGCAAGAGAGATAAACAGACACTTCACAGAGGAAAAAGACAAATGGTCCACAAATACATGAAGAGCTGTTCTGATTATTAGAGAAATGCAAATCAGAACAATGCTGAGATCCCATGTTACTGCAGCAAGGATGGCGACCATCAGGCCACTGAGCAGTAACAAATGCTGGTGGGGATGTGGTGGAAAAAGGAAGCCTCCACACTGCTGCTGGAAGGGTGCACTGGTGCACGCATTATAGAAGGCAGTATGGAGGTCTGTTCAAGAACTGAAGTTAGAGATTCCACAGAACCCAGCGATCCTCCTGCCAGGTGTCTTCCCCGAAAAGCTTAAGTCGTCATACTGCAGTAATAAACATATAACAAGTTAATCATAGCACAATTCACAGTAGCTATATGCTAGAACTGGCCTGTGTTCCCATCAGCAAATGACTGGATTTTTAAAAAATGTGGTTCTATATATAATGGAATACTATTTGGTAATAAAGAATGACCTATTTGAGAAAAAGGACTAATATCTAAAACATACAAGAACTCAAAGGAAGAAAGAACCTAAAATGTACAGAAAAAGGGGTATACCTGGAAAATACAATGTTGAGTGAAATAAATCAGACAAACAGGGTTAATATCATATGCTATTTCTTATTTGGATGAGGCAAAGCACAAAGTAAATGATAAAGGAATGATAGAGACAAGGGGAGGGATCTCTTGCAATAGGGAGGGCATGCAAGGAATGAGGAGGGGAAGGGGAAATAAGAATACAGATATGCCATATATAGGAACATAATAACTCCAACTAATGTAAACACTATGCCATGACACAAGCTAAGAGAAATAATATCACGAGTATGAAAAAGGAGATAGGAGAGCTAGGGCAGCAAGAAGAAGAAAAGAGGATTTAAAAAACAGAGAGAAACAAGCTGTGGTACGTACATGTTACTACTCAGCTGCCTAAAGCACCTGGGAAGGAGCCAGCCACACACACACACAAAAGAATAAAAATAAAGATGGTTATAAACTACATACTTCTGAATATGTACTAATAAAATTTTCAAAAATACTTTTAGAAGTTTTAAAATGCTTCAAAACTTTATATTAAAAAAGTGCTGCTCGTTGATAACTGCTTGACTTAGACAATCAAAAGTAGGTGAATTTGTAAATAGAAAATCTTTTAAAGTTCATTTCCTGGGCCAGCCAAATAGCTCAGTGGATTCAAGCACCTGCAAGCAGGCGCAGGGACTGGAAGTTAGATCCCTGGGCCTGCTGTGCCAGCCCTGCCCTTGGAGACTGCCCAGATGGCAACTGAAACTTGGCATGCTGGCGTGCGCCTGTAATCCCAGCTCTTGAGAGGCTGTAAAAAGACAGATCACTACAAGTCCAATCTAATAGTGAGACCTTGAACACCCTGTAGACCCTTCCCTAAAATACAAAAAAAAAAAAAAAAAGCATTTTCCTATTGTGAAATAATTCTTTCCCTGAAAATAAGACCTAATGGAAAATAATCAGTCCTGAAAACCACAGGTCAAGACTGCCAGCTCCAGGCCAGAGATAGCTCAGGGATCTAAGCACCTAGGCCGGGGTTCGATGCCCGGTACCGCAAGATGTGCAGGCCCTATGAAGACTTGACCACTGAAACTGGGCATGGTGGCAAATACCTGTAATCCCAGTGCTGGGGAGGCTGACACAGGAGGATCACTATGTATCTGAACTGTGTAATGAGACCCTGTACAAAATCAATCCATCAATCTTAAAAAAAGTAAACCCTGCCAGCTCCAGTCACTCTGGCCTTGCCTTACCCACCGTACAGAGTAGCCACTGAGTACAAGCATATTAGTGGCAGCAAAAGCAAGAGTAGGCTGCTTAGAGTTGGCATCTTATAAGCACTAATGCGATTATTTTCCAGCTAGATTTTATTTTCAGAGAAATATAGATTTTCTCAGGTTTCAGATTCAAACTTGTGTCTTTTCAAAGTAACATACAGGTCCCAACATTTCTAAAACTGGCTGATGTAGCAAGCATCCTGCTGTGGTTTAGTTCTAAAGCCCTGAGCTTGGGAGCTCATTCACCAAAACCTCTGGAAGGTGACTGGATCATGGGGACTCTAAGTTCATAAAGATGTCATAGTATGATGGCTTTAGTGGTGGTGACGGAAACTAAAGTGTAGAGCCTGGGCGAAAGGACTGGGTTGTGGAGGTATAACCTGCCTGGAGGACTATATCTCATTCCTGGTCCCTTTTATACCTGATTCTTCATTTTTCTCTCCTTTCCTCTCCTTCCCAGCATGGTCAAGCAGCTTTACACAGCCATGGTTTTCAGCTACAGGCCCAGAAGCATCAGACACAAATGATCATGTATGGAAACCATGAGCCAAGATAAAGATTTCCAATTGAACTGATTGATCTTCTCCAGTATTTTGTCCCAGAAGCAGAAAACTAATATATATCTTAAGGGAAAAGAGCCAGTAAGATGGGCCAGTGAGATAGCTCATTGGATTAAGCACCTGCTAAGGCAAGCACAAGGACCAGGGTTCAATCCCCAGCACCAAAAGTCACATGGCCCCCACCCCCAGCTGTGGAAATAGAGACCTGGTGTGGTGGTGCAAGCCTGTAATACCAGAGCTAGGCGGGCTGAAAACAGGAGGATCAACATGAGTCTGAGCTGCATAGTGATCTGAGACCTTGTATCAAACACATTCAAGGAAAGTGTTGGTACTTATGTTTAATTGTTCTCTTACTTCATCAGAGAATATTAATGCAGGTGTTTTAAGTAGTTTGGACTTCAAAGAGGTGCTATAAACACAAACCCACGCCAGACAAATTTTTAGAGCAATGACACTATCTCAAAATAAATATTTGTTAATGAGGTTGTGTCTCAGGCGAGGTCACATTTGAATTAAATCATGGATCAATAGGACAGAAGCCTCATGATCTGTGAAATGTGTTTGAATAAATTTCCAGCTTAGGTAGACAGAAAGGAAGGCTTTTTGTGCAAATGAGCTCTAGCAACTGAACATGATATCAAAATAATATGAATTGTAAGTAGGAAAAAGCTGAATGGAAAGGATAGACGTACAGTAGCTGAAACTGTGGTTGAGTCACAAACTGACCTCTTTAAAACTTCATAGTATATATCTCTGGGAAATATTTGTATTTGAAATAGCACAAATTGTATGTGATTATTTTGGATATTGTCCTGACTTAGACTAATGTGATTATTGTTCAGTTCTGCAAAGCGTAGTGTGACTTAACAATCAAAGCAGTTAACTGTATATTAGTTGTTAAATAATCAGCATTCCATTTTGACTGAAATACTTAGTCAGGGCAGGTGAGATGGCCCAGTAGAATAAGTGTTTGCCTGGCAAGCACAAGAGCCTGAGTTCAATCCCCGGTTCTGAAAAAAAAAAAAAAGCCTACCTCAAATTATTCATATTAACTGATTTTACCATTATATTATTATTATCCTCTTTTATTTTTTGAGTTGTATGAAATTCCTAGTGAGCTCTGCTTGCATAATTGTTGCATCATGTTTTATGTAGAATAATCCAAACTAGTTGGAGGTATAGAGTGAAAACAGTTTAATTTTCTCTAACCACTGTCAAATGTGCTTAGGTAGATCTTATAGCTTTTGTGTTATTAACCAATTATGTACTAACGGACCACATAAATATGTACTCCTTTTAGGTATAAATCCTAATTTGATTAAAATTCATTTTTCCCTTTTTCTAGCGCAGCCCTCAACTCTGGATTAAAGATGCTGCCAATGATGAAAAGTACAATCTACACCTTACTACCTACCTCTCCCTCATCCTCCTCCATCCTGCCAGGTTCAGGGCAGGAAATAGATGTGGTAGATTTGAGAAAAAAAAGTCAAAAGTAATTTTACTTAATCATGTGTTTTAGCTCTTTGCTTGTTGATATTCTCTGCGTGGCAGGTGTGGCAAATTGAGGGGATGCAATCAGCACAGTGACCCAGTGCCCCCTTGGGAGTTAAATGCTCCGCGGTAGCCATCTTGACATCTTTGATTACTCTTTGGATAAGTGAGTGAAGAAACAAGGAAGCACACACAGAGTGTACCACATGCAAGTCACTTTCCTCTGCCTCTGTTGCACAGTGCCCATTCATCACTGTTGACTTTGATGTCTGAGAGGGGACAAAACCCAGATGCAGGGAACCTTAGGATGGCATGAATATCTCAAGGAATTTAGAGCTAGTCAGAGCAGACACCAACACAGCCTTGTGCCTGTGGTGCCACGCTGTCCAGAGGGTGACCCTGGTTGAGGAAGCCTTTCGCTCACCCATATCACAAGGCAGTATATCCTGACTGGCAGCTTGCCATCTTTTGAAATTTGTCTGTTTGCTATGGGCCATGGTTTAGCTGGGTCCAGCAGGTTGCTTCCTCTGTGGAAGAAGGATAGACAGAACGAGGCAGAGAGGGCTCAGCCACCAGCAAGATGGGTGCTTCTGCAGCCATGGGCTAAGACGTCGTGGGTCCCGGTGGTCACACCTTGGCATTATGGGACATTGCAGTGAACACTGACACCTGTACTCAACCACAAAGTACAGGGAGTTGTAACATTTAATAATAACTAAAAAAACACCATAAACATGAGACACACTGCAAAAGACAGGAATAAGTTTTACATTTTAGTATAAAATGTAAAACAAGATGCTCTACATTTTCAATTTGCACTGGATCCTGTAAATGATACTACCAGCCTGGTGACTTGGTGGGAAGTGATAGGCTGGAGTTTTCCAAGGATGCAGATGAAGGTTTGTTTTGTTTTGTTTCCTTGGAAATCTGTACACTAGGGTACACTGATGTTAACCTTGAGATCTCTCATCTCAGTTACCCCATGTCTTTTTTCCTATCTTGGCTGGCAGACACACCGTTTCCTACAGCTTGATTTCCCTGACCTGCTATGCCACATTCTCTGGCAATGTACCTTCCAGACAACCCAACCCCAACGACTTTCTACAGCACACATCCCAATCAGTGTTGGCAAACCTATGGCAAATGTGCTGCAGCAGGCTGCTTGTTACCCTTGAAAGTTTAGAGCATATGGGAGGGTTCCTGCATGTCCGGGCAGGCTGCGGCACTCCGCCTTTGTGCCCTGAGCTGTGTGTGCCCTTAGTGTTTCTTTTAGGATCCTCCAGGTAAGAAGCTGCCTTTTGCGTCTGTTCACTGTTCTACCTCCAAACCCTCGGGGCCACACACACAAAAACAAAAACCGGGGGAATTGGGAAGAGGGTACCACTTGGTGTGGGGGAGGAAAAACATGGTGTTGAAGTTTCTACTAGGTTAGCAATCTTCTATTTCCCCAAATGCTCCACATCCCTCTCTTTACATAGACTGAATTTAAGTAATCGTTATAAAACCTGTTTGGGTTGTTTCAGTAAGTTCTTTGGGGTCATACCTAGCATTTCCCCTCAAGAATATGGTGATACCTAAGCTTCAGTATAATGTGAGGTTAAAAGCTGTGGTACCGCAAAAGAAATTTGCTAATATGAAGGATATTTTAGGCTGTCCGACTGGGGGTTTAAGTGTTACAGTCACCAATGGGTGGAGGCCAGGGATTATCACGCCCCGCCCCGCCCTCACCTGCTCCGCCCCACGCCCCGCCCTGGCCTCACGTGCTCCGCCCCACCGCCCCTCACGCCTCACCCCTCTACGCGGCTTTGCTCAGCTGACGCGCGCTGTGCGGGTGAGTGCGGCGAGCGGCGCCGAGTAGCAGGGTCCCGCCGACGCGGGTCTGTAGGGCAGTGGGTCGCGCGCTAGCAGAGCCCGCCCGAGCGCCTGCGTGGGGAGTGCGCAGCGGGGACCTGCACCCATGTGCTCCGGGCCGGAGACGCGGAAGGACGGACGTACAGCTCAAGAGTGGCGGCTGCGGGCTAGGAGGGAGGCGATGGCGCCGCCGCACGGGCCGGCGGGCGCGGGCAGAGCCGCGCTTCTCCCCCAGACGGCCCGGGCCCCCCCTCGAACTTCAAGGCGAGACAGCTCGCCTGCGTCTCTGCTTTCATTTGGCGGCAGCGCCGCGACCCGGGGCCGGATGCCCCACCGGCGTCCCGGAAGCCCGGGCCTGGGAGGCGGGAGGCTCTGCGGTCGCTGCTGATTCGTTGGTGGCTGTGAAATTCGTCAGCGGATCTCAGTGTAGATTGCTGGGACCTTCAGATAGGCCGAATGTTAATTAGCTCTTGGGCCTAGGACTTGCCTGGTAAGAAGCCTTGCTGATCATGCCATAGACAGTGGGGCTGCCGCGCTGCTCAGGTGTAAAGACTCGTGTAAAGACGGAGTGCCCTTCCCGTGCGGGTAGTGACTACTGATCTGGTGACTTGCTCTTAGAATACTGAATAAAGAAGCCCACACGCCTCCATTAAGAGTGGTTTGGGTTGTCCAAACCATCTGCTTCCCCCAACTGTGTATTTTTTTTTTTTTTTAAAGAATACAAAATAGTGATAGAAAAAAAAAACATTAGAAACAGTATAAAATTTCACTAAAAGTAATAGGAATTTAATATGGGTTGCTTTATGGCATGATGTTGTCGTCAAATTAGTTGTGCAGGTTACCAGATACACAGTATGCAAGATTGTTTTAAAGAAAAAGCAAAAGAGTTACAAAACAGTTTTAAGAAATTTTGAAGAGAAAAAAACAAAGATAAAAAATTTAGCATTAAATATTCCTTTCAAAAGACCAGCAGTACAATTATCCAAACCAGTGTTTATGTAGACCTAATCTATCTTTTTCCCTTCTTTGATTTGTCTTTTTCTTTCCCATTGAACAGAGTCTTTTCCCTTTCACAGTCTCTGGTGTACCTTTTAGATTTTGTTTGCTCTTGCAGATTCTCACACTAGCCAGACAATATGATGTTTGCATATGTGGATCTGATTTATTTCACTTAACGATATAGTCTCTAGTTGCATCCACTTATCTACAAAAACCTGGAATTTATATTTTTAATAGCCAGATAATACTCCATTGTGTAAAAATACCATATCTTTTTTTATCCATTTCTCAGTTGATGGGCATTTGGGTTGTTTCCAAGATTTGGCTATGGCAAATTGTGTTACAAACATGGGTGCATGTATATCGTTGTGATATTATTTCAGTTCTTTTGGAAAAATACCTACAAGGGGGAATACCTGGTTTGAATGGGATGTCCAGTCTTAGTTTTGAGGAGTTTCTATGCTGATTTCCATAATGGTTGTACCAACCTGCACTCCCACCAGCAATGAAGAAGGGCTCCTTTTCCCCACAGCCTCACCAGCATTTGTTACTGGTTGACTTCTTGTTGATAGCTGTTCTTTCTGGAGTAAGATGGTACCTTAGCACCCAGCTCTTTTTTTTGCAAAGCCTTGTTTTCATTACAGTTGTATACAGGCAAAAGATGACAAGTGAAAAATGCATTTAGTGAACATTTCTGGAAAGTGTTCCTGGTGCTGTGCTCTGCACTGTGCCAGGTCCTGGAAGTGAATAGATAATTCTTCAGGAAGAGTCAATATGTATTCCTGTGGAAGGGTTAGGACACCTTGAAGCTGCAAAAATTCTGTATTTGTTGACTGCAGTGTGTGTATCAATGTTGCTTTTCTTTTAGTGTTTGACTATGGAGTGGTTATCAGAATATAAACTGTAAATCTTCTTTTGAGTTGGTCATTTATCTGTCAATGCTTATAGTCAATGTTGAAAATAGTTGCTTTTCAAAAACTTGGCTTTTCTTTTTCTTTCAGCTTTATAGAAATATTTTACTGTTCTGTCTGGGTGATCTGAAGTCTATAGGCAGGTTTTTGTTGGCTGTTCTATTTTAGATGATGCATGTTTTATTTAATATATTTCTTAGAGTCCAGATAAGTGTTTTTGTTTTTGTTTCTGTTTTTTGGTTGGGCAGGACATTGAACTGAAAACCTTGTGTACCACTGAGCTACATCCTCCACCCTATTTTTATTTTAGAGTAAAATGAAAATCAAAAACAAATAGCAAAAACACAGAAACAGTAACATACAACAATACTTATGGTACAGAATTTGAATACAAGACTAAAAGATTAACAGTGGTTGTTATATTATGTATTTTAATCATCAAATCTGTTGCTCAGATTAACATATAGGTATGTAAGATTGGTCAAATAATTAAACATTAATGCCTGCTTTCAATAAACCTGAATTTTTTTCTTTTTCTTTTTTAGTTCATTGTAAAGAGTAAATATTTGATGACATTAAAAACAGTACACATTTAGAAGAATAAGGTGAAAGGTATTCAGATGTGATTTTTATATTGTACTTGCTGCCATTGATGTAATTGCTCAGATTACAGATATTACAACATAGAGAGTTGGTGGTATTTTTATACAATGGCATATTACACAGCTATAAAGAACTTAAGGCCTTTATAGGTAAGTGGATGCAACTAGAGGCTCTACTCATGAGTGAAATAAATCAGACCCACATGTATAAATATCGTATTGTCTCCCTAGTGTTAAGAACCTGAGTAAGTAAATAAAATCTGAAAGATATAATAGGTATAGTAAAATGGAAAGAAACTGAATATAGGGAATAAACAGTGAAGAGGAGGGAAAGGAGAACAGATAGGAAAAAAAGGAAGGGGGAGTCTGGCAAGCACAAGGTCCAGCAGAGTTTGATACCCAGTACCACAAAAAGTGGAGAAGAATCATGCAAGTATATATACAGGATAGCCCCATATTTTTGAGACATGGTCTCACTAAGGCACCCAGATACACATCAAACTGCTTGGTCCTCCTGTCTCAGCCTCCTGAATAGCTGGGCTTAACAGGTACATGCCCACCCACCCCTACCCATCCAGTGTTTGTTTTTTTTTAACTTTTTTAGTGTCTGAAATTGTGATGGATCTTATGATTTTGTATGTTTAATGGAGTATGACAAACCATCTGTTTTTCCCTCTATCCTCCAAAAGCTGTTAAAAGGAGTGATGATCATATAATGAGTAATGTGAGAAATAGTATGTTTGCCCAGTAACCTCTAAGCTGGATTTCAATTAACTGAATCTCAAATCATTTCAGCATGAAGATACAGAAACAATAAATGATGTAACTTTTGGCTAAGTAGTTGAATTTATTTTCCAAAGAAAGCATTTGTTATACAGCATTGGGTTTATTTTTGTTAATGATGGTAGGTGGGAAAAATTCTGTAAGTGATACTAATTTTGTCTTGAGAATTTTATGCACTGTATTTAGCCATACTGGTCTAGGCAAGCCTTCCACTTGGATCTTCTAGGTGCTTATATCCTGTAAATGAATATCACGTTGACTGGTTTTGAAGGAGAAGAGATATGTGGCTAATTATAAACTACTTACTAAGGTATTTTTAGGGATATAAGCCTAATAAACCAGATTAATAATTAGTTTTAAAAATTAGGTATGAGTGATGTCTTGGGGTTCCACAGTCCACTGAGGCTTAGCAGTTTACTGTGAAGACTCCACTAGTTACTACAGAGAAAGGATACTAAAAGCCAAGGACAGGTGTATAGGTGAAGTCCTGGGTGGCCAGCTGCCAGCTTCACTAGATGAAGTCAAATGTGTGTGCATCTGCTCTAGTACCTGCTCTTTTCTGCAAGTGTGAGATGTCACCAGCCAGGAAGCTCAGTCAGTTTTGTTGGGGCTTGTGATTAGGCAGCACAGGGATCTGCACCCCAGATCCCCAAAAGAAGAGCAGGTGTTCAGTATAAACTATCTTGTGATGTACAGTTTAGGCATAGTGAACCACACTTAGCAGTGAATGCTGTTGCGATCCCCTGGAGTTCTTTGTATATTCTAGATAAATATTAGTCCTTTGTGGAATTTAGGCAATTTTTTTCCCATTCTGTGGGTTATCTCCACGTGGGTGGTGGTTTCTGTTGTGCAGAAGTTCTTTATATTATTATTTTTAAAGAATACAAAATGGTAAAAATTAGAAACTACAAAATTTCATTTAAAAAGTAATTAAAAATTCAGCAATGATGGTTGTATTGCCTAATGTTATCTTCAGATTAATTGTTTAGGTTACCAGCTATAAATTGCAAAATTGATTTTTTAAAAAAAAGTTATAAGAAACTAAAAAAGAAAAAATAATGCAATTTTTAAGCATTAACTGCTCCTTTCAGTAGACAGCAGATTTTCCCCTTCTTTCTTTTGTCCTTTTCCCTATCCCAGTTTTTCCTTCCCATTGAACAGATTCTTTCCCTTTCACAGTATCTATTGTATCTTTCAGATTTTATTTACTCCTTTAGGTTCTCACACTAGCGAGACAATACGATGTTTGCACATGCAGGTCTGATTTATTTCACTTACCAATACAGTCACTAGTTGCATCAGTTTACCTATAAGAACCTCAAATTTATCATTTTTTTAAATAGCTAATACTCCATTATGTAAAAATACATCTTTTTTTATCCATTCCTTAATTGATGGGTACAGAGCTTTTTGATGTGATCCTACTTGTTGAGTTTTGGTATTTACCTCTTGTTCAGAAAGACTTTACCTACAATTACCTGTTTTGTTGTCCAGAAGATTGTTTCTGCTTTACTGTTTACACCTTTGATCCACTTTGACAGTAGTTTAGTGTGTAGTGAGAGGTGGGGTCTAGGTTCAGCTTTTAGCATGTGGATAAGCAGTTTTCCCAGTACCATTTTTTAAAGAGGCTGTCTTTCCTTTGGTAAAGGGATTTGGCTCCTGTATCAGAAATAACATAGCTGAATGTGTCTGGAGTTTTTTTATCTTTATCTTATTCTGTTCCATTAACCCCACAAGTCTGATGGGGTTTCTTTGTGT
The DNA here is from genome assembly GCA_004027165.1 of Ctenomys sociabilis. NCBI lineage: Eukaryota > Metazoa > Chordata > Mammalia > Rodentia > Ctenomyidae > Ctenomys > Ctenomys sociabilis. Next base: position 16,314 of record PVKA01005622.1, on the reverse strand, counting down.
TTGTTTTTGCCTTACCATGCTGTTTTTATCACTCTAGTTGTACAGCATAACTTGAAGTCTGGGATTGTGCTGTCTCCTGCCTTGCCCTTGTTACCCTGAATTGTTTTTTACTATTCCAGATTTCTTCTGGTTCCATATAAATTTTTAGGGTAATTTTCTCTAGGTCTGTAAGAAATGTTGTTAATATTTTGACTGGGATTGCATTACATCTATATAACAGCTTTGGAAGTATGACCAGCTTAACTATTGGTCTGCCTGTCCAGGAACAGGAGTATCTTTCCCTTTTCTGATTTCCTCTTCAGTCACCCTTTTCAGAGTGCTATAGTTTTCATCATAGAATTCTTTCACTTCCTTGGTTAGATTAATTCCTAAGTACAGTGTTTCATTTTTCTAGATGCTATTGTGAAAAGTATTGTTTCCCTAACTTCCCTATACTTGAATTTGTTATTATTATACAGGAATGGTACTGATATTTTATTGCCACTTTGTATCCTGCTGCACTAATTAACTTGGATATTGTAGAAACTGTCATTGCAAATAGTCAGCAAACACTGATAATTTAACTTTTTCTTTCCTATCCTTTTTGTGTCTTTCTCTTGTCTTAATGTTCTTGCTAATATTTTGAGAACTATATTGAACCAAAGTGGTGATAGTGGGTGTTCTCATCTTGTTCCTGGTTTTAGTGGAAAAGCTTTCAGTATCTCTCTGTTTAGCATGACGCTAACCATTGGTTTGCCATAGTTGGCTTTTATCAGAATGAGATAAAGACCTTCTGTTCCTGTTCTATCCAGGGTTTTTTTTTATGGATGGATGTTGGATTTTGTCAAATACTTTTTATTCCTCTATTGAAATGATCATATGATTATTATCCTTGCTTCTGTTTATGTGGTATATTACATTTATTAATTTATGTAGAACCTCCCTTGAATCCCTGTAGTGAATTCTACTTAGTCCTGATGTATGATATTTTAGATGATTTACTGCATTCTGTTGGCCAGTGTCTTTTTGAGGATTTTTGCATTTTTAGAAAATGTGTCTCATTGACCATGTATCACAAAACAATAAAGTTAAGTCTTTCAAAACCTCAGTCTTAGCCCTGTACTGTACGTTGCTGGTAACAATTTATCTGTCATGTTCCTGTCTTTTAAAAGAACTGAGCTATTTGTTGATGGGAAATTAAAAGCTAAAATAAGACCGTTTATTATTATTATTATTATTCTATTATTTATTTATTCATTTATATATTTGGTGCAGGGGCTCACTACAGCTCAGACTTGTAGTGATCCTCCTGTTTACAGCCTCCCCAGTGCTGGGATTATAGGCATGAACCACCACACTTGGACTCAGGGCTCGGTTTAGCACATCCAGAGAGTAGGTCCAGCGCAACATGCAGTACTGGAGTTTGAACTGCAGTCCCTGCACTTACCTAAGCTTGCCTCAGCTTTAGTCTGCTGAGCCATTTCACCAGCCCCCTTAAATGAGACCATTATAGATTTTACATCTTAACATTTTCATTTTTTAACTTGTGCAGTTTATATATGGGTTAAATATTAGAAGTTCTTTTATAAATTAGCTGCAATGTGTAACAGACTATTCTTTGGTCTTCCTAGGCTTGAATATTAATTCCACTTAGTCCTCAGTATAGCTAAAATGCTGTTTAGTTGTAATGATGAGAGAAGAGTAAAACAGTATTTGTCCAATTTTGGTAACTCAGTGAAGTAGGAAGTCTTGGCACTGATAAGTAAGTTAATTGACCTTTGGGGAAATTTGCTATTTATAAGCATGATGATTCTCAACTTTTTTTGGGAGATGGGGACACCTTTAAGAATCTGGTGAAAGCAATCACTTCCCAGAAAAGAAAGAAATAAAAAGTATGGGTTAAACATCTCAGACCCCAAAATTTCAAATGTAAAATGCTTTAGAATACAAAATATTTTTAGTCCCAGTGTGATGCTGTACATGCATCACCTCCCCAGGTCTCACTGGCCAGATTCTCTGTGTGCCTGGGGGTGGGGCATGTGGTGCCTGGGATCAAATCCCAGTCCTTGTGTTTGCCTAAGCAAGAGCTTAGTCTGCTGAGATACTCTGCCAGCCCTTCAGATGGGCAATTTATGGAGACCTTGTTTCAAAAAATACAATGAGAATGTAGCTCAGTATGAAAATTCTGGGTTCATTACCCATTACACATACACACACACACACACACACACACACACACACACACACACACACACACACACACACAAACATGGGGTGATGTGGGGAGAAGAAAAAGAAATGTCAAGCTCCATTGCAAATCTAGTGCATCCTAAAGTGCAAAATTCTGCTCATTTGTGTGCATATTGAAGTTGAAGAAGAGCTGTGTCAGTGATGCTTCATGTATGTTTTACTTCAGTTACAAAGTTGCAGTTGTTTAAAGACTTGGTAGAACTATTTTTATATTTCAGTTTTTAGCCCCTAGTTTGTTTTGTTTTGTTCTTGAGTTGGAGGAAAGGTTCTGAAGTTTTCAAAGCCAAACTTTTGGATGTGAAGAATGGTCTGGGGATCAGGCCGCATCTCATTTTAGCCACTAGGTGACACCACTGCACCAGGGATGTTGGCTCCCTCCTAAACAGCAGTACAGGATGGTGCTGTGGAAGAACAGCAACCAATATTTGTAACTACAAGTACATCTAATTAGATTCAGGACATGGGACTGATGGCAGCGAAATTTAAGAGTTTTGGCTTTTCTCTGTCAATGCCGACAGGCTAAGCCTATGACTGGGAACTGCTGAGACAGGGTTTCTTGGGGATAATTATCAGCCTATTAAATAATAACGGAGCTAGTGCTTGTGAAAGAAAAGCATGCTTTCTTTTGGATGAATGTATAAGCTGAGCAGCGTTTGAACCGGAATCATGCCTGAGGCTGAGGAAATGATGCTGGTGTAAGTTTCCTCATGTCCCTGAGAAAGATTTATGAAGCATTCTTAGGAGCATGTAGTAGTCACAACTAGGCAGTGTGCAGATAAGATCCACCAGTACCAGTGCTGGTGTTTCTGAAGTCCTAGTTACATATGTTTTGTTCTTTTGCTAGGTTTGCATTTCTTCCTTGCTTTGTCTTGGACACAGAACAATGCCAAAGAAAGTGAAGCCTACTGAGAATAGGAAGGAAGATGGGCCTGTCCCCAGTAAACAGGTGAAAGTGGAGGTGGTTTGTGGGGTCTCCACCTTAAACTTTGATAGTCCCAGAAGTCTCTTTGAAAGTTTAATCTCTCCAATCAAAACAGAGACTTTTTTCAAGGAATTCTGGGAGAAGAAGCCCCTCCTCCTCCAGAGGGCTGACCCTGCACAAACCGCATATTACCAGTCTCTCTTCAGGCTAACAGATTTGAAGAGGTTGTGCAGCCAGGGTATGTACTATGGAAGAGACGTGAATGTATGCCGATGTGTCAATGGGAAGAAGAAGGTTTTAAATAAAGATGGCAAAGTGCACTTTCTGCAGCTGAGAAAAGATTTCGATCAGAAAAGGGCAACAATTCAGTTTCACCAACCTCAGAGATTTAAGGTAACAAGTTCCTCATTGCAGAGTCCTCATTTCTTGTTCAAATGCTAACATTTGGTCACAGATCAGCTGAAGGTTGACAGTGATGGTGAGTCTTCTGCCATTTTGTGAAGGCACAGCAGCTTTTTGGTCGTAGGTGTTCCTACTGAAATTCTACATTAGCTTTTAGATAAATTGTTCTCAAGCACCCAAAGTTAAGCATGGGTATTACTGAGGCATAAAAGCTGAATTATATCTCAAGTTTATAAAGCTTGCTTTTCTTCTTTTGTGAACTTTTTAAAGAGAATTAAAAAACAAAATTAAAAACAGGGCTGGCGAGATAGCTCAGCAGACTAAGAGCCTGCCTTGGCAAGTGGTGGGACCAGGGTTCAATGAGGGTACACTGAGCCGGTGATCGAGTCCAGGCATGGTAGCACATGCCACTAATCCCAGCTCTAGGGAAGCTGAAAACAGGATCACTAGGAGTCCAAGCTGCATAGTCAGACCCTGTACCAAATACATAAATGAAAAATAAAAACTGTACAGAATTTCAAAACAAGATGGTAGGAAATCAAAAATGATCGTTATAGTATATAGTTATCTTCAAAGTAGTTGTTCATATTAGCAGATATAAGTATGCAACATTGATCAGAAATTTTTTTAAAAAATTAAGCATTAACTGTGCCTTCTAATAAAGTGATAGAAATTAACAGGATAATTATCTTAGCTATTTTGTGTATATGGATACATTTTTCCCTTTTTTTTTCTTTTTTCTTTTATTCCAGTTATTTCCTTTTGAGCAATTTCTTTCTCTGTTACAATATCTGTTGTACTTTTTGGAGTTTGTTTACTCTTTTAGTTTCTTACACTAGGGAGACAATATAATATTTACATGTGTGAGTCTGATTTATTTCTGAGTATGATCTCTTGCTGCATCCATTTACCTATAAAAGCTGTATGCCTGAGGAGCTGATGAGTGACTAGAGAGGAGGAAGAGTATTGGGCCCTGTTCTTGGTCTTTTTTGCAGGTTGTCATTTCTGTCCCATTGACTTAAATATCTACTTTTAGGCGTTGTTAGGCAATTACCAAATACAAACGCAAGTCATTCCTTCCTTGCGAGAACTTCAGACTTACAGTCATCTCTACACTGAGGGAAGGAGAGGGTCTTAGCCTTCCAAATGTAACGTCTCCAGTGTAAAACACTTTCAGTTATTTCTTTTAGAAAAGAAAAGATTTAAGCAGTCCTCTTTGTGGAAGTGGGTGGTTATGGGCCAACTGCCAGTTCAACAATCTAGTATTTCATTTTTGACTCCCCCTTCCCAGTCCCTCTGTCAGCATGTCTTGTTAGGCTGCTCCCAGAGTATGCCTTTTCTGTTTTTCTCTGTTACTCTCTTGTCCTTTACTACCTGCTCATTTCAGTAGCTTCCAAACTAGTCTCTCTTGCATTTCTGCATCTCACCCCAAAGCCAGTGAACTTTTAAAAATGTAAATTTGCTTGTGTCATCTTCCTGCCTAAAATTCTCTGGGTCTCCTAGTTGTATGCTTTGCTCAGCTCTCATTCCTTTGTTCACCTTTTTAATGGTGTTTGCTCTAGAATGGAAGATTCTTGAGTGACTTTTCATTACTTATCTGGCCTAAAATAGTTATACAATAAAGACTTTGTAAGTGAACAAATACTTTATGCTTTCTCTTAATTTCTAATCTATTTTTCTTCTCCCACTCCCTTCAGGATGAGCTTTGGAAGATCCAGGAGAAATTAGAGTGTTACTTTGGCTCCTTGGTTGGCTCAAATGTGTACATAACCCCTGCAGGATCTCAGGGCCTACCTCCCCATTATGACGATGTTGAGGTAAGAAAGCAGACATTGCCCAGGCAGTGCGAGAAGAGCTACCATGAGCTGAGTCATCTAGTCCATAGGCCCTTGGGCTGGGTCTGTGGCTGCACTTTCTGTGTGCTGTCAGAGAATTTGACCTCATCCAAATGTAGGATCAAAACAGATTTCTGCAAACTGGTTTCCTGCACCTTATCAGGGGGCAGAATGATTACCAACCTTAATAATAGAAAGAGTCAGGCCTTTGAAGCAGGTTTTTAAATGTGGCTATAGAAAATGGACTTTTTCTTTAATTTTACAAAGTAAAATAAGGTGAGATAACAAATCCTTACATCTGTTTTTATTTCATTGTTTTTTAGTAGCTGCCAAAAATACATGTATTTTTTCATTTATGAAAATCTTGGGGCAGCCTGAATGAGGGTCATGGTTAACATATTGGCACCTTAAAAGTGTTGGTTTCACTCACGTAGCTTCTTAAAAAAGTTAACTCTTTGGCTTAGGTATTTCATAATTGTATTTCTGTGATAATACAGTACAAATGTGTGAACACGCAGAGTAGTAGAAAGTCCTCCTTTATTTTTCCTCTGAGAGCAACTTGATCTCTGTACAGTTTCCAAAACTGTTTCTAAAAAACATATTCTTAATGGAGCATTAAAACATCTTTGGCTTAAAAAAAAGATTTTAAAACTTTCAAGTTCACCTATCTGTCAGTCCCTTTTCAATTTTGGGGATTTTAGATATTTAGCAATAGCTGATGCTTGGCTTTCGCACCAGAAGTTATAGGCTTTCAACTATCTGGTAGAGTTAAAGGAATGAGATAGTAGGATATAAAGAACTTGGTTATGCTCTAACAGAGTGAAAAGTATGAATATCCACTATCAGGATTCATGATTATGTTTTTAAAAGCAAAAACTAGTAATGGCGACTCTTATTTGTGTGCAGTGACAGGTATTTCCCATCATTCGCTTTTATCGCAAGCATGTGATTGGAGGGCTGATGATCTGGGAGCACTTTGCCTGTGAGTTATCAGGAGGCTCTCTTGACACCAAAGTTGCTTGTTTTCTGTAGGTTTTCATCCTGCAATTGGAAGGAGAGAAGCACTGGCGGCTCTACACTCCCACAGTGGCCCTGGCACGCGAGTACAGTGTGGAGTCCGGGGCTCAGCTTGGTGTACCAATGCTTGAGTTCACACTGAAGGTACAGGATGACCAAGTGGGCACCTCTGGGCTGTTTATCACTGTTGCTAAGATAAATTTAGCCTTGAAGTTTAGAGTTTGTATAATGGTCCCATGGGCATATATCCCAGGGATTCAGGGCATAGTGGCTTTCATTCAGGCTGCCGACACAGGAGGCTTTGGTACTTGGTGAAATGAGCAAAGCAGTATTAAATTCCAAGTAATCTGTCTATGCATAATCTAGTTTAGCAGAAATAAATTGAATTCAGTGCAGTACTGGCTTCTCCAGAGTAAAAATGGAAGATCTAGCCTTGTGCAGTTTCTCCATATGTAAGACAGAAGTGAGTATAGGCACAGTCCAGCCAAGAATCCCTAGTTTTTTTGCTACATAAATTCATTTTGACCTGTTTGCCTCCTATGCAGCAGACTTGTCTTCTGAAAACCCTTTCCTGTGCATGTAGTTGTTAGAAGAACAATAATCATGAAAGTTCTCAAGGATTCCTTCTCCAGAGAGCTAGGTGGCTTCATTATGTATGGGTTTGTTGGCACCTTGTTGCTAAGAGAATCTGTCTTTGAAGTTTGATGGAATAGGAACATAGCTAATCCCCAGGAGAAAGGTTATTGAGGAAAACATCACAGAGGGATAGGAATAGCCTCATTAAACTTTCTTAGGAAACTTGTTTGATCCAGTAGTGGGAATAATAGTTATACATGTGAAGGACTAACTTGGACTGGCATAGATCCTCAGTTACATTTATCAGTAAGACTTTTGTTTACTTGAAGTACTGTCATCTTGGAGTCATTCAAAGAAAAAATCAGCAAGTTGAGTACCCCTTATGAATATATAAAAATGTTTACTGCCTCCTGCTTGAGGTACAGCTTTAAAACCCCATCTAGGTGATTCTGAGCTTTGTCTTCATGGCTCCTGGTCTCAGTGTGGAGCTAGACTGCTTCATGTGCTTCCCAAGAGGTGATGCATGGCTCTCAAGGCTCCTTGATAGGCACTACTCAGGGTGTTTTGATCTGGAAAAAGTAATTTAGCACATGAATAATTGGAGAATATTTGTGTCCATTGCTTTGAGAGAGAGAAAAGGGAATAGGGTGAAGAGGTTCATCTGCCACAAAAATAAATTGTTGGGCCAGGTGCAGTAGCAAATCATAGGAGCTACCCTATGAGCTTGTTTTGCCCAAGATGAAGTGCAGAGACAAAATTAGGTCAAAATGTAGAGGACCAGAGTTTCTTGTCTCCCTTCAACAAAATGCCCCGACTGCCTTGGTGTGCCTTGGCTTTATTCATTCAGGCATAGGGTGTAAGTTAGAGTAACACATGATTCACCTGCCTCCCACTATCTGCATTACTTGTCTGGGTGAGCAGCGGGGTCTGAGCATTCTTTGCTCTCCTTACCGTGTCAGCACATTTGCCTCTGCTTTTCTCCTTGGTGCTCACAGAAGAGGTCAGGGAGACTTTAATCTTCCCACCTGGTCTCCCACAGCACATGCTTGTAATACAAGGACTTGGTCTAGGCTATATAATGAATTTAAGGCCAGTCTGAACTACACAGTTCTTAAAGGCAAAACAAAACAAAACAAAAAAAAGACTAATCTTTTATTAGATACAGTTTTTAGGCTCAGTAGATTCATCTATTTAACATTCTTTGAGCCTGTGTTGTGTGGAAGATACTTTAGGTTGGGCTGCAGGATACAGAATAACAAAATATGTAGTTTGCCTAAAAGAGCTCAGATTGGGCCGGGGAGATGGCTCAGTGGAATAAGTGCTTCTCTGGCAAGCACAAGGGCCTGAGTTCAATCCCCAGTTCCACCAAAAAAAAAAAAAAAAAAAAAAAAAAAAAAAAAAAAAAAAAAAAAAAAAAAAAAAAAAAAAAAAAAAAAAAAAAAAAAAAAAAAAAAAAGAAAAAAGAAAAAGAAAAGAGCTCAGATTATCAAGGCGTGAGGGATGAGCAGATAAAATACATAATGCACACATACAGCCATCCTTGCCCCAAGAGTTTTGGAAATAGCAGACTCTTAAACCTGGAAATAATTCTGTGGATTTTATGGCTATTACCCATTTTAATGACAGAGAAACTGAGTCTAATGGCAGATAAACACATCACCATAGTCACCAACCAATAAGTTACAGCATCTGTATCACTGATCTCTTCCTCTTAGCTGAGGCAGGGGCAGGAGTGGGAGGCTCCCAGAAAGAGGATGTCACCCTTTCTCATCTCTCATTGGGGTAAGATAGTTGCAGGTATATCTGGTATCAGCTTGAGATGGTAGCTCTAGGCCTGAAGATGTGTGGACCTTGCTGTGCATGGTGGTGCAATGACAGGCTCATGGACTTGGTGAAGGCAGACTCACTGGACTTCAGGAAAACCCAGCATACAGATGGTCTCTTGGTAGTGGTTCTAGAAAGAAAGACTGAAACTGAAAGCCAAATTTATCATTTGAAGGGACATTTGAGTGATATCCCTCTTAATAACCTTTTCCTTCCTTTTTTATGCCTTCAGCCAGGTGATTTGTTGTACTTTCCCAGAGGGACCATTCATCAGGCAGACACTCCTCCAGGATTGGCCCACTCTACTCATGTGACCATCAGCACATACCAGAACAAGTAAACACCTTTTTTCCTGCCTAGTATCCTGGGACAGTTCCACACTTCAGGCCATGGCAGTCGCATTCACCCAAGGGAAAGGCTATGTTTGATTACCCAGCTTCCTACTGGGAAGGTCAGAGATCTACTCTATGGGATCTTGGAAGTTCCAAGGAAAGGGCACCATAGTTTGAAAAATAAGGAAACGCAGTTGTGGGAATATCAGTATTGTAGTCTGTCAGGGTCAGTCTGTGTTTTTTTGTTTTTAATTTTTTTATGGATATGTATCTCCCATAATACATTGCCATTGTAAGTGTACAGTTTGTTGGGTTGGTTGTGCCTATTTTCACACTGTTGTACAATAATAATTGCTCTGTTTTAAAGCATTTTCATTGTCCCCAGACAGGAACTGTGGAGCATTTGAAAATTGTTCTTAATTTCTAGTTTTTGCAGCCATAAAACTACAGTAGGAAAACAGTGGGAGCTAAAAATCTGAGATCACAGTTTGTTAAAATCATGACAAGAGGCCAGGAAGGTGGTGAAGCAGCACAGGTGCCTTCCTGGCAAATGCAATGTCTTGAGTTCAGTTCTCAATACCACCAAAAAAAAAAAAAAAAAAAAAAAAAAAAAAATCATGATGAGAAACGAGTGGCACCTCTGTAGGAGCTATTAATAAAATGTAGCAACCTTGTTAGTCTAGGTCACAATTTAAAAACATTACTTAAAAAAAATAAAATAAATTTTAAAAAAATAAAATAAGAACACTACTTGTTGATCAGCTTACTCCTCAGCCATGCCCTGAATACTGCTAGTTGCAAGAATGTCAGCATTTATGTTTTTCTGGGGCTTTGAGAGAGCTCACACTTTGGAAATGGTGGTAGGAGCAGGAGATAGACATTTAAATTTTAAATTTAAAATTTAAATCTGCTGGTGGCACAGAAAAAATTTAAACAAGCCAAACAGTATGATCAATTCTGTTGCAGAATTACATTGAGACTCTTGGAGCATATTTAGGCATGAAAGGGCAAGAAGAAAGGTTTCAGAAATGATGACCCCAGAGCTGCGAAGTCTTGAAGATGAGTAAATATAAATGGGTAGCAGATGAGGATAGGAGAGGCCATGCTAAGCAAGCTACCTCCTACCTTCGTAACTTGAAGAACAAGCTAATATGCGTACCTGTTCTCCCTCCCCTAATTTTTTAGTGAGACATTTGCCCCTCTGTTTAAGGGACTTACTGGAGGAACTTCATGGATTTGGGCCAGTGGTTAGTACTATAGAACGAGTAAGGAGAAATACCCAGTAGTGGAAAGACAAAGCTTAATAAGGCTAATAAGGCTGCCATTTTGCAAAATGCCTTTTGTTACTATGGACAGTGTGCTTCCATAACAAATGAAAAACAAAAAGTAGGAGGCTACTATAAAAAGAGTAGGGGCTCTGTAGGGAATGAGTCATAGGAACTATAAAAGGGCCAGGTCACAGAGTCTGAAAGGAAGTGGGTATTTATGATGCTGAGAGGTCCACACTGAAGTTCAATAAAAGGTGAGAGCTCAGAAGTGTCTTAGTCACAAGGCACTGAGGCCACCAGATAGTGGATGCCTCAGGGAAAATGTCTCTCAACTGGCTTTTGTCTTCCTTTGCTTCTTACCAGAATGGACTCAGAAAAATGTTTATCTTCCTTACAGAGTGCAAAGCAAAAGTCATACTGTGAATTTCCATTTGGCACAAAGCTAGCAATTCAAAATCTGCTGGTGACACAGAAAAAATTTAAACAAGCTAGGAAATGTTTAAGGAGAGCAGCCCCAGAGAGGAGGACACTCACACTGGCATGTGGTAGGAGTGCAGCAGGGAGACAAGGGGAGTCAAGCACTGCAGCTTGTTCCTTGTTCCTCCTTCCAATGCAACTATTGCTAGAAATCCATTTTTTAGAGCAGTTGAAGTTGGTATACTTTTTTAGCTATGGACGTTTCCCTTTAATAAATGACAGAAGAAAATGTAAGATCTGACTGTTCAGATAATTACATAGTACAGAAATCTTTGTTACCCTAAATATATTCTTATTAGATTTATTGCATAATTTTTTTTTTTTTTTTCTGGATGCTGTAATGAGCATTTAAATTACCTGCAAAGCTCTTTCCTAGACTGTTTCACCAAAGCTTTGGCTCTCTGGATGTTCTACTTTCTGATAGTATCTGGTGAATTTTCTGGTATAAGAGAAGTGCAGCTTCCCACCATTAACTTCTCAAGTGTGGACCTGGGTCTATGAAAGGTTTAGATTTTTATGCTGAGTAATGTTAGGTCTAAGCTAAGCTCAGTATGCGGGGCAGGAAGGTTGGAACCCAGTGTGGAGCTTTTGGTTTTTCTTTTCACATACATATGTATATATGTGTAAATACTACATATTTACTTTTTCATATATATATATTCTGCATTTACCATTCTGTCTCTCTCGGTACATGTTCTAGTTCATGGGGAGATTTCCTGTTGGACACCATTTCAGGGCTTGTGTTTGATGCTGCAAAGGAAGATGTGGAGTTACGGAGTGGAATACCTCGGCAGCTGCTCATGGTAAGGAACAAAGGCAGGTATACATGAAGGGTGCAGCTTCAGCCCGGGCCAGGTAAGAGTTGCCTCCTGGGGGTGCTGGAAACCTCCCCAGATGAGCCTCGCTTGTCTGCTGTGCTTCCTGTGGGACTGGCAGGAAGAACAGAGTGCTGCCTGTGAGGCGGCTGTTTAGAGTGGTAGTTGTCACTGAAGACAGCTTTTTCAGAGCGCTAGCAGTAGGCCCTGTGGGAATGTTAGTGAATAAATAGTTCTATAGAACATTAGCCTTAGCACACATCATATTACTAAGGAAGAGGCCCATTGTAGACCCTCGAGTTAGTGTGTTCTTTGACTTTATTGTCTTCCTGCATTATGAAACAGGAGTTTAATTAGGTTGTTTTGAGAAAATGGGGAATTAGTGCTGAGTAGGGCAAAGGTCACTGAAGATGTTTCAGACCTTAAAATAGTAACTTGATTTCTAAAAAGGCTGAGAGCTCAGATTGTGTTATACTTCTAAGGATTGCTTTTGTTTTCAGGCATAATTTTGAAAATTGATCCTTTTCCCTTTTCATAAGAAAAAGATGGGCAGTGGTTTTAAGAAGCAATAGACTAGTGTTTCTAGGGTTCTGGTGGTGTCTTTACCTCCCCTGCCTCATAATGACACAGATTTGGATCCAGAGTTTGTGGTGGATGTTAGGGTCTACATGTTACCTGGAGACTGCCATTGGCAGCACATTTTCCTGGCTTCTAGGCTTGTGTTCATTTCTGTTCCTAGCAGGTAGAAACAGCAGCTGTTGCAACAAGAAGGTTAAGTGGCTTTCTGAGGACTCTTGCAGGACGGCTGGAGGGCACTAAAGAACTGCTTTCATCGGACATGAAGAAGGATTTCATTACACATAGACTCCCCCCTTACTATGTAGGAGAGGGAACAGAGCTGTCAACACCAGGTGGGCCTGCTGTTCACCTCTAGGTTGAGGCTGTGAGGCTGTGAGGCTAGGGTACTTTTTGAGCAGGTAAAAAGCAGCATTTCAGCTTTAATGTGGACCTAAATCCATCCTTAGTGTGTGTGGAGTGGAAGCGTTACACTCAGTGTCCAACACCTTAGCCTGTGTATATTCCAGCATGATAGAGAACAAACATGCTGTCCTTTTGGGTAAGAAATATGTATACTTAAAGGTACTTTGCTATTCGTAATCTTAAGAACTTGAGCACTGAAATAATCTTGTTAAATCTAAGGATGGGTAAAATGCTGTTAGTAGGCGAGACATAAGAATGTGAGGTTGTCTCTGATCTTCTGTGAGTGAGTAGGTTTTTAGTGGATTTTTTTTTACTAAATCCATCTTATGGGTTTGTTTGGGTTTTTTTTCATGAATTTTATTGGATGACTTTTATAGGACAATTTCCTTCACCTATGCACACTAGATGTGCCAGGATAACACAGCCAGGAATTGAAGGGCTGTTGCAATTTGAATTTGGTAGTTTATACAGAATCCATTTGTGTGTAGAAGCTGATAGAGGACAGAAATTGGAAAAATGAGTGCTCCATTAAGAAGACAACACAGTCCTGTCAACTGCGATAGTTACTACAGTTGAACAGTATTTGTACCTAGGTTCTGTTTTTGACGGTAGGATTTTCTTTTTTGGGGGGTTTTTAGGTGTAAAGTTGCCAACATTGGACAGCACAGTGAGGCTGCAATTTAAAGACCACATCATCCTCACAGTAGGGCCAGATGAGAACCAACCTGTGAGTACCCAGAAGGGAGGGATTCCTCTTTTCTCAGGCTATTTCCAACACAGGCACTGAGTGGTCAGAACGACTACTGCCCTTCTCCCTTGGGAATCTGTTTACAGATGAAAGCTACCAGGGTCACATAAAGCCCCAGGCGCACTGTTTTAGACTCCTGCACACTGCGTATTTTAAGGCTGCTGTCATCCCCACACAGCCTCCTTTGCTCCACTTGTACAGCGGTGGATCTGGTCTTGGTTTCTCATTGTGCAGCAGGCTATACTGCCCTTGCTTAGAAAACGGCAAGCCTGTTTCAAAGAATTCCTGTCACAGTTCCTCTTTGATCAACCACAGAGCTATTTTGTGTGGTTTTAATGATTCCTCTACCAAAATCTATGTTCTGTAACTTCCTACCCACCCTAGTGATTCCCTGCCCCATGTAACAATCAGCTGGAGAATTACTGACTTCATCTGAGCTAGGTTAGAGTCTGTGCTTACCGTTTTTTCAAAGCTTGCTATAAAACTAGGAATTTTGGCAACTTTTTCCCTTCTAATTACCTATCTTGGGAGATACCCAGTGAAAGACTGAGTGGAGAGGGTATTTACATATCTTCTTAATCAAAATGCTCCAGCCATCAGGGTGAGACCTGGGTAGGTCTAACATGTGACATCTCAGATGTACATACTTCTACTTTAGAAAACATATCCTAGTTATTCTGGTCAGTTTGAGCTACTACCCCAGGTCAAAGATTTTTGGTCATTGTCAAAGAAGTGACATGAAATGACCAATGTTTCTAGAAGACATACTAGGTAGGATGAGAGCAGAAGTCATTTCACCTCTATTAAAATTGAAATTTTTATATATTACATAGTTGGTATTGTCACTCAGTTAATCACTCTTATAAATTACCAATTTTGGTACAGATAGAAACAACTGTAATCTTACCATTTGATAGGGTAGGATATAAATTAAGATACTGCCTTTTTAAAAAATCACTTCAAGTAAGTCTTGACTGAGGAAGTATTTACAATGTATACACCCATGGAACTTTTCTAAGGGGCTTCTTTATAGCATTCACTAACTTTTGGGCACTATGACTGTTAAGATTTTTTTTCTTGCTATTTACCTGTTGGGAAAACTGCCTAGTATTAAAGCCCACAATATTTTGTTAACTTTTTTTTTGTTTTGTTTTGCTTAAAAGGATGAAGCTCAAGAAAAGATGGTTTACATCTACCATTCGCTAAAGAATAGGCGAGAGATACACATGATGGGAAATGAGGATATAGAGGTTTGTTCCAACTGAAAAAAATTTCCTATGATTGGGGTAGTAGCTGGGAAAAACTTTATTTATAAGCTAAATGCTTTTTTATGGCTGCAATATGGAGTTGTATTTCATATGATTGATAGAGTCCTTGTAAAGGGGGATTAAATCAGATAATTCTGTGGTACACACTGACTGGTTTTTGAACATTAATTTCATTGATGACTAATATCACTTACTACTTAAATCAGAATGCTTTTCATGAATGGCAAGCATCATGTGGATATTGGCAACTCTACAAATAATGTATCTACAATAGTTATGCTGGACATCAAGAGCAATGTTGAGAATTGTGGGAGTTGTTATGAAAATGCTACTTCAGTAACATAAGTTTATTTTTTGACTAATTTACCCCTTTCAGCCTCATGGACTTCGGTTTCCTTTATCACATATGGATGCACTGAAGCAGATTTGGAACAGTTCAGCTATTTCTGTCAAGAACCTGAAACTGACTACAGATGAGGAGAAGGAGAGCTTGGTATTATCACTCTGGACAGAGTGTTTAATCCACGTAATTTAGTGCCTTTCTATAAGCAACTGGTTTCTGTTTTCTAAGCTCATTTTCTTTATAAGGGAAGATGTAAGTTATAGGTGGTTACTGTTGCATTGAGTCCACTCACAAAGATGTGGCTATGCACATAACCCAAAAAGAGAATGTCACCATCCCTTATGTAACAGTACATGTGTGTTGTTGTGAGGCATGTCTGTACTAATGATCACATGGAAAGAGAAAATAGTAAAGTAGATGTCCCAAAATGTGACCAAACCATGCGTTTCGAAGTTTATTACATTCAATGTGGTAGAAAAGGTACAACTTGAATAAATGTGTCCCATAAAATTAAATGTCATTAACCTGGCTTTGTCTTTGTTCTTTGGAGTAACAGTTTCTATAAAGAGCTTCTTTGGCTCTAGAAAATTCTTGAACTTTTTTTTTTTTTGGTGGAACCGGGGGTCTCAGGACCTTGTGCTTGCCGGGCAAGTACTTATTCTACTGAACTATCTCCCCGGTCCCTTGAACAATTTTTTAAAATTGGTTTTTCACAGTGAAAAATACATACCTTTTATGTATATGCAAGCTCCCCAATAAAATAGTTTTCCATGTAACCTAAGTTTGATTTAATACCTCCACATGCTTGAGGAGAGGCATTCAGCATTTGTGGATGTAAGGGAGTTTCAGATGCTACTTATAGGTGCGAGCCTGAGATCGAAGGGATGAGGAAGGAGACAACCAGTATTTACATGCAAAGACCAAACCTATAAAAATACTCAAACTAGTGGGCTCATTGAGTTTAAACTATTCACTGTTATATTACATTCTAAAGTGCATAAAGGTTGATATTTTTAAAAATATCACTGGATAATTTCATTTTTATATATAAAAATAGAACATTTTTCTGCCTTCTGGCAAAAATAACTGTCTCAAGGTAAGTTTAATATAACTTGAGGGAAAAATACTTGGGAATTGTGCTATTAAAGGTAGTATTTAGGTTACTAAGTCAAAGATGATTTCCTTTAAAGGAGAGTAGAAACTGAATTTTGTGCCCTTAAATAGTGAAATCATTGTACCTTGAAGAGTAAGATGGTAGGGTCAACATTTAGAATTTC
>PVKA01005621.1:35616-89182 GCA_004027165.1 Ctenomys sociabilis | reverse complement strand
TGTGTGTATAGACAGTACAGTTGGGATAGATAACGCTGTGCTTCTACATAATTCTATGAGAGGCAAGATCTGCACTAATGGTGGTTGGACAGGATATTATGTCGGCTTTTAGTGCTATGGTCATCCACTAGGTAAATAATTATTGAATCTTTGATATAATTCAGCTATAAAAAAACCTGTAAATATAATATCATGTATGTACCTTGTACAATACCAAAACATTATGAAAACAGTTTGCAATGTATTAATTCATCGACTCTGTATGGTTGTGGTGTTTTGAAACTGTCTGATTGACATTTGTATTTCAATAAAATAAAAATAAATGAAAAAAAAAAAAGTAGCAACATTCTTCTCCCATGTCCCACCTCTTTTGTCTGTAAGGAGATCAAGGGCTCATTTATTTATTTTTTCTTCATTTATGCATTTGGTACAGGGTTATGCTATGCAGCTTGTAGTGATCCTCCTGTTTTCAGCCTCCCCAGCGCTGGGATTACAGGAATGAGACACCACGCCCAGACTCAGTGGCCAGCTTGGTGGGCCCTGGTGGTGGGACTGATGTGGCATGCAGGACCAGGGATAGAACCTGGTCCTTATGCTTACCAAAGTAGGCACTTAGTCTGCTGAACTATCTTGCTGGCCCTTAAGGCTCATCTATTCTAAACAACCACCCCAGCCAAAGTTAATGTGATGGGTAGCCAGGAAGTTTTCAATTTGATCAATATCAGAAGAGAGCTATTGGGACAATTTATCATAGAGTCCCACTGAGGACCTAACTACATAGCAAGGCCCATTCTGAAAAACACACAAAAGAAAGACAGACAGACAGACATTTTTCCAAAGAAGTCTTATGTATGTGTCCCTCAGTAGATACATATATGAGCCCAATGATAACAGCAATCTGACATACATTTGTAAGTTCAAAATCCTGGCAATCAATTTGATGTTCATAATCTCATATTGGTTTCATTGCAATAAGAGGACAGGAGGGCAATAGGTTAGGGGTTGAAAAGGTCCTTCGTATGAGGGGAAGGGTCAAAATTAAGACCCAAGTAAGCCCAGTGGAGTGGTTCATTTTAATTTTATAGAACATAGGTGATTCATTGGAAGCAGCTCACCCACAAGACAAATATTAAAGCAAACAGACACCTTTCAACCGAGGACCAATCTTGTGGGGCCATTTCTCCTAGGCCAATGGCAAAAACCAGAATAAATAGTCTCAGGAGACACAGGAGCCAAGGAAAACACTCCATGGAGTAGTCCTGGGAATGGTGTCTTTAGGTTTCAGCCATGCATAGATTGGTCAGCTTTTGGTGTGTCTCAGTTACTTTTGTATCATTGCTGAGCCAAAATACCTGACACTCAAATTTAAGGAAGTAAAGCTTTATTTAGCTCATAGTTAATGGAGGTTTCAGTTCATACTCAGCTGGCTCCAAAGCAGAGTAACACCTGGTAGAGGGTAGCCATTTATGGTGACAGAAAACAGCGAAGAGCAAAGGGAGGAGCAGCAGCTGTGGCAGCTAGCAAGCCTCTCTCTCTTTCTCATATTGTATTCAGATTACACAACCCAAAGCAATGTAGCACTCATACTCTAACACTGGCATTCAGTGACTTGTAAACTCTAGAAGCCTGCCCTGTGAGGCTTTGTGAGGGACAGCTAGACACAAGCCATAACATAGTATGACCAGAGCAGGCCAGTGATCTGTGGAACTTGGAATTGGGTTGGGTCTGGTCTTGAGTGACTTATATTGGAGCTGGGACTTAAGTGGGTTTTGGGGATCAGGATGAGAGGTCTAAGTTGACTAGGGTCCTAGGGATATGCTCTTGTAAGCCTGGTATGGTGGGTCCAAGGGGTAAATCCTGCAACTTTAACAGGGTGGGGGTAACAAGCACAGTACTATAAGACCCAGCTTAGCAAATATGGAGAGGCCCTTTTACCCAATCTCTTATCCAGACCAAATGTCCTGGTTGAAATGGGGGTACTGGATGACCATTACAGATAGATATTCTCTCTTGGAATGGTTTTGCTAAATTGAGAGACCTTTCTTATTACTTTTTTTTTTTTTTAAACCAGGAATTGAACTTGTGACCTAAGGCTTACCAGGCAGGCGCTGTGCCACTGAGCTAAATTCCTGGCCTCCTAGTATTTAACAACCTTTTTTTTTTTTTTTTTTGCCAAACCAGGGATTGAACTCAGGCCCATGTATTTGCCAAGGAAGCCCTTATTCCACTGAGCCATCTCCCCCAGATATAATTCCTTGGTAACATAGCTGTCTCCTAATTGCCTAATATCTCCCTAAAGTGATTAATAATTGGAAGAGGCCTTTTATATCTCATATATTGAATAGCCTGGGAGTCCAGGCATACATCTAATCCTTAACAGGGACAGGGGCAGCATCTTTGTCTAGGTTGCAGCTGTCTCTTGGCAGAACTTAGCAAAGACAGAATTTAGGGTCTGATTTATGCATTCCATTTTTCCTGAACTCTGTGGCTGATAGGTAGCATGCAGATTTTATTCAATTTTTAGGAAATCTGAGAAGCCTTTGTCAGTTTGGGCCACTCTTGATTCCTAGGGGAAGTCTATCTGGTGGCATGATTTCCTTGAGGAGAAGCTGGATAATTTCTCAGGTTTTTCTGTTTTGGTTGGTTCAGCCTCTATCCATCTTGAATAGGTGCAGACAATCACCAGCAGATATTTGTGTCTAAAACAGGCTTTAGTTCATTAAAATCTATCTGCAAATCCTCAAAAGTGAGGTGCCCATGTGTTGAATTCCTGGGGGTGGTTGCAGTCTCTGTAGAGGATTGTTGTAGACACAGTTTTTGCATCTCTGACAGACAGTGGCATGGAGCAATGAAAGTCTTAGGTGATAGAAATATCTTCCCAAGAGGGTCACTAGAGCAGCTTTTCCAAGGTTGGTCTTTTTATGGCCTTCTTGTACAAAGGAGTAAGCAGTCCACATGGATATGAAAGTTCTACAGTCCTGGAGTGTCCATCTTCCTCCCCCATTCTTGAAACCTCCTTCTTTTTGATCCCAGAAGTTTTCTTCAGAAGAAAATCCCATGGATTATCTTCTGGTGTGTCTGCAGTTCTTTTTCCTTCATAGGATTTAGGCAACTTCCAGTAATCTCCTGTGAAGGAGCAGCCAAAGGCGGCAGCTACAAATTCAAGTATGTTGGCCTCTTCAGAATCAGCACAGGCAGGGCCTTGGAGACCTCAGGTCTTGTTCATTTGGTGGCCTCTTTGGCAATTTGATTGGCCAATTGATTTCCCTTAATGTCCCTGACAGTGCACAATGGCAAAATTCTTAGGTTCCCAGATAGCTTATAGGAGCTGAAGTATCTCTTTTATTTTTAGTCTGTTTTCCTCCTGCTGTTAGTAGACCTCTCTCTTTATATTGCCCTGTGAAAATGGATCATAACAAAGGCTGTCTTAGTTATTGTTCTCTTGTTCCTAAGACAAATACCTGATGCCCAAAATGAAGGAAGGAAAGGTTTATTTAGCTCATAGTTTATGGAGGTTTCAGTCTGTACAAAGCTGGCTCCAAGGAAGACTGGCACATGGCAGAGGGCAGCAGTTTATGGCAATGGAATACAGCAAAACAGCATGAGCAAAAAGGAAGAATAGCAACAACAGTGACTACAGAGAACAATTCTGTCTCTCTTATAGTACATTCCAGCTATCCACCCCAGGCTGGGTATAGCACTCACACCCATAATCCCCAAAGTACTCAGACCCATAATCCCAGTGGATCATGAGTTAATCACAAACTCTAGAAATAAGTCCACCCTATGACTTATATGAGGCTTTAGGGGGAAACTAGACACCAACCATAACACCCAGTAGGGTCTACAGGTTGGGTACAACTGGATGTAGAATGGTAGTGGCATTGTCGACAGCTTGGAAGTCTTGAACTCATCAGTACTCATTTCCTCCTGGTGTATTGACAGGTAAGGGTGTGTTCAGGGGGAACTGGGGAACTCTGAGGATTCCTGTCTGCCATAGCCAATTGATGTGTTGTTGGTTTCAAATTTGTGCTTCCCTGAAAAAGGGAAGGTCCACTTCTGTCTGATCTGAAGGAGAGAATGCAGCTGTCAGTTATACTGCTGTTTTAATCTGACAGGCATTTGCTCTGGTTTGAGGCTACTATGATTGGGGCCTGACTAGAACAAACTGCTTGGTGCTTTTCTCCAGGACCTGTAATTGAAGCACAGATCTCACAGGTAGGTAGCTAGCAGTAAGAGGTTGAGCTGAACATAGGTGCTTGAACAGAGTACAGAGGGATTCTATTTTGGTATGAGGCAAAGAAGTAATTGGACTACCAATTGGTAAGGGGAATGGTGGGTAGAGAAGTAGGCAAGTTGGTGACAGAGTGAAGGAGCAGACTGACAAAGAACATCAGGGCTTATGGGTCAGAGTGTGGTACACTGCCAGGCAAGATGGGGGAAGAGGTACCAAAGGACATATGAGGGCATAAGGTGGAGGTTAGAAGTCTTATTTTGGGTCACCCTGATGAATGACTTTTTCTTCGTGGGATCTTTTTTTTTTTTTTTTTTTTGTCTTTTTGAGACAGGGTCTCGCTATGCAGTTCAGGCTGGCCTTAAGATTCGTGGGATCTTTAGTCTGGTTTGTGGGCCACAAAAACTAGATTTTGTCCCTTCCTATTAATTCCAACACAGACCCATAGTGGGAGAGTCAGAATAATTTTCAGTTAGGAATCAATATAAGGAATCTGGTTGGGGTAGCCTGGCTAAAATAGTATTGATCTACTGGGAGCTTTGTCCATGTTATATGTGGTCTCGCTTGAATGGAGGCCCAAGAGTAAAAAGATGGAAATCCCCAGAGGAAGCCACTCAGATGCTCCCCTGACCATGTCACTTTAAGGAACTCAGACCTGCCTTACTAAGGTGCACCCATAATACTGGGTCTGGTCACCCTCCTATTATAGGAGTCACCATTCTGTTATACCATGTCACCACAGAAGTGTAGGTTAGGGCCCACTCAGACTCCATGGCTCAAGTTTCCTTGCCATGGTGCTGCACAGAGCAGTGGTCACACTCATTCACGCACTCTGAAAATGATTCTGAGTTTAAACATTTCCTCCTCTGGAGAAATCCTTGACTAGGTTCTTTAGTTTAGGAATCTTGGAAATGATGAAGTTCCCTTTTCATCTACTGGGATAGGCCTTACTGGGACTCAGCCCTAGGGCCTTACCTTGTCCTACAGTCTTGACGAAGGACTGGTCCACTTCTGTCTGATCTGAAGGAGAGAATGCAGCTGTCAGTCAGCTTCACTCAATGGAGGTGGTCCCACCAAATCAGGTGGAGTTATACTGCGTCTTTCCCCTGAAGTGTTCCCAGCAACTGCCCTCTGAGTCTAAGCAGGTGATTCAAGGTATCATTTTGGTCAGTTTCCCTATCAGGGAACTAAATGTTATGGCAATTTTAGATTTATTGGTGGTATAAGAAACAGGAATTGCACTCCAGAGAAGTGCAGGGAAACAAGATTTATTAAGCTAGCTGACCCAGACAGAAGCTTTGGGCACTCCAAATTCTGAGCCCTGAGCATGGGGTTTGTGGGCCATATATAGGGCCTTTGGTGGGAAAAGGGAAGCAAGCTAAGATACAGAAGCAGAACAAAGACAATTACTTAAACACAACAGCTTGTAATTTAGTACACCTGGTGGCCATGGCTGGTGGTGGAGTGCACTAATAGAATGTGGTAAAGCTGTTTGCTTATCACTTCAGGAAGAGGTTGCCACCGGTTCAGGAAAGGGTGGGGAGCAGTAAAGAGCAGGAGCTGCTGTAACCTCATGGTCAAGAGATAGAACAAAGAAGACATGAAATACCATCTGATTGGGCAAGGTTCAAGTTGAGACCTCGGAGTGAAATGAGGGTCCTGTTGTCCTATTTTCTGTCTCAAACTGACCGGATTTTTCTCCTTTTTAAACATTTTAACCTGAAATAAAAATCATGCTTCCAGGGCCTGGGACTATGGCTTTGTATTGCACAGTGCATGTCTGGCAAACACAAGGTCCTGTTTGATTCCCAGTACCAAAACAAACAAACCACCACCAACAATAACAACAAAACACATTTCCTAGCATCTCTTGAAGCGATGAGGGATTTTCAGAAAATATTTTTTAAAAGAATATACAAATATATGTTATTCTTTCCTCTTTTGTGATGCTTGGAATGAGTATTTTGTTGCTTCTTTAACTATCTTTGACTATTCTTGTTGAGAATGATAGTGCAAAAATATTTAAAGAGGCCCCTGTTACTGTGAAATAAAAACAGGTGGGCTCCTATAACATGAGGTAATAGAAATAAACTATATTTTAAAAATCAATATTTAGGGGCTAGGGACATAGCTCAGTGGCATAAGTGCTTGCACAAAAAGCACAAGGTCGCCGGGCGTGGTGGTGCAGGCCTGTAATCCCAGCACTCGGGAGGCTGAGGCAGGAGGATTGTTGTGAGTTCGAGACCAGCCTGAGCTACAAAGTGAGCTTAAGGCCAGCCTGAACTGCATAGTGAGACCCTGTCTCAAAAAGACAAAAAAAAATAAAAATAAAAAATAAAATAAAATAAAATAAAGCACAAGGTCCTGAGTTCAATCCCTGATACCAAAAATGAGAAAAATGGGTTAAAAGCCAATATCAGTTGGGCATGCTAGCACATACCTGTAATCCCAGCACTTGGGAGGCTGAGGCAGAAGAATCGTTTTGAGTCTAGCCTGGACTACAAATTGAGCTCAAGGCCAGCCTGAGCTATATAGTGAGACCCTAGCTCAAAAAAATAAAATAAAACAAAGTGAATATCATAGGCAGGTGTGGTGGTACATGCCTGTTCCAGTTCTCTCCAGGCAGAAGCAGGAGGATCATGAATTTGAGTTCAGTTTGGGCAATTAAGTGACTGAGCAAGACTTAGTACTATAGTTTGGTGCTATTGTCCCCCTAAAGCCTCACACAATTATTAGGGCAGCTTCTAGAGTTTTTGATTAATTCATGATTCAATGATGGGATTATGGGTGTGAGTGCTACACCTGCTCAGGGGTGGATAATCTGCATACAGTATAAAGGAGAGGCTCATTAGCTGCCACAGCTGCTGCTCCTCCCTTTGCTTTTTGCTGTTCTTCTGCTGCCATGAATTGCTGTCCTCTGCCTTGTGCCACTTTGCCTTGGAGCCAAGTGAGTATGGACTAAAATCCCCACTAACTGTGAACTAAATAAATCTTTCCTGCCTTAAGTTTGGGTGTTGGGTATTTTGTTCCAGTAATGAGAGAAAAGTAACTAAGACAGAATTTGGTACCAGGAGTGGGGTCACTGCTGTGATAATACCTGACTATACCATTCAAGAACCTTTTGGAAGCTGGGCGTGGTGGCGCAGGCCTGTAATCCCAGCACTCGGGAGGCTGAGGCAGGAGGATTGTTGTGAGTTCGAGACCAGCCTGAGCTACAAAGTGAGCTTAAGGCCAGCCTGAACTGCATAGTGAGACCCTGTCTCAAAAAGACAAAAAAAAAAAAAAAAAAAAAAAAAAAAAAAAGAACCTTTTGGAATGGCTGATGGGAAGAGTTTGGAAAGTTTCAGAGATGTCACCTCAAAGAGAAGTGCTAGAACACTTTTGACTGTTCTATATGGGAGATTCTGATCAGAACTCAGAAGACCAGAATACTGATATAAATCCTGCCTGTTGAGACCAGGCTGGGGAGGTTGCTGCCAATTTTGCTTATGTCCAGTGACTTTGCCTGAGACTGAGATTGAGTGTGTTGAACTGATTAATCGGGCAAAAGAAATTTCAAGGGAGTCGAATGTTGAGGCAGTGGCATGGCTATTGATAGGGATTTTAGTCAGATTTAAGTTGAGAATGAAGAGCAGAGAACCCAAAAGGATGGTTTAAAACTGTGAATCTAGCTAGAAAGTAAGCGCTAATAAAGATGTGGATTGCAAAAATAGAGTTGAGAGGATCTCCATTGCTGAGAAGGAACAAGAGAATAGAAAAGGTGGCCTGAAGCCACATAGGAAGCAGCAAGTTCTCCACCATTTGCAGCCTGAAAACTGCAAAAGTGAAAGGCTGCTTCAGAAGAAAACTAGAGAGCACCATGTACTAGAATGGCAGCAGCAGCCACACCAGCTTCCAGAATGGAAGTAGCATAAAGAATTTGTTCCTTGAAATTAGAATCATAGTGCTCAGTGATCCAAGCACTTGACACCTACAGCCAAGAGAGAAGAAAACCTGGCTGTGGCACCAGCTTGTTGATATTATCCACATGCAAAATGCAAGAATTCTGAGGTTAAGAAAGCTTCCACCTAGATTTCAGAAGCCCTGCAAGGCCATACAGCATGCCCCAGAGAGGGTAGTGTGTGAAACAGAGTGAAAAACCAGAAACATGTTTCATCTAATGAAAGTTGCGAGGAGGGAGCAGAACCAGCTTAAGAGAGAAGCCATAAAGGTGGATCCAGAGGGCCTGAGAGTGGGTTTCTCTTTGCCAAGGCGACGTGGTAGTGGAGTGAGCTGTGGGTTAGGAGCCATGGCAGGACAGGCATTTCGGAAGTTTCTCCCGCTGTTCGACCGCCTATTGGTGGAAAGGAGCACAGCTGAAACTGTCACCAAAGGAGGCATTATGCGTCCAGAAAATTCTCAAGGCAAAGTGCTGCAGGCAACTGTGGTGGCTGTGGGGTCCAGGTCTAAGGGAAAAGGTGAAGAGATCAAACCAGTTAGTGTGAAAGTTGGAGATAAAGTTCTTCCAGAATATGGAGGCACCAAAGTAGTTCTAGATGACAAGGATTATTTCTTGTTTAGAGATGGTGACATTCTTGGAAAATACATAAAGTGAAGTAAATCACTGTTGAAATGGCATCACACAGTACTGCCCATTCCACTGAAGTTCTGCCATCTTTCATCATGTACATAATTTTCATGTCTCTTCTAAAATAAACTGATGATATCTAAACTAATGACATCTATTCTCTAAAGTTTAGTTTCACTGTACTGGTGTAAACACTTCCAAATAAAATATGTAAATGAGTGTTTAAAAAAAAAAAAGTGGATCCACATGGAGCTCACAATTTGCCACAGATTGATTTGGATGTTCCACATGGAACTATAGTACTTGATGTTTGCCCTTCTGGATTTCGGACTTGCTTTGGTCTCAATGCTTTGTATCCTGCTGTTTTTACCTTTTGGAATGATAATGTTTTTATTGTGCCTTTGAATGGTTTTTTTTTTTTTTTTTTTTTGTCTTTTTGAGACAGGGTCTCACTATGTACTTCAGGCTGGCCTTAAGCTCACTTTGTAGCTCAGGCTGGTCTCGAACTCACAACAATCCTCCTGCCTCAGCCTCCCGAGTGCTGGGATTACAGGCATGCGCCACCACGCCCGGCTAATTGTGCCTTTGAATGTTGAAAGTGTTTAACTTTTTATTTGTGCAGGAGTTTACAGCTAAGAGTTTGCCTTAAATCTTGGAGGATACTAAGTACTCCTTGGAGGATACTTGGGAATGGGACTTTTCAGCAATGCTGAAATTGTTAGGACTTTGGCAACTGTTAACAATGATCTAAACTGCCTTTTGTGGAGCTGGGGAGATGGCTCAGTAGAATAAGTGCTTGCCTGGAAACCACAAGGGCCTGACTTCAATCTACCATTCCTCAAAAAAAAAAAAGCCTTTTGTATAAGGGGATGTACATAAGTCTTTGGGGGACCAGGGACAGAATGTTATGGTTTGTGTCTATTTGTCCCTCAAAGCCTTCTGAAGTTACTGAGGTGGCTTCTAGAGTTTGTGATTAATTCATGATCCAATGCTGGGATTATGGATGTGAGTGCTATATCCACCCTGGGTTGAGTAATCTGCATGCAGTATTATGAAGAAAGAGAGGCTTGCTAGCTGTCACAGCTGCTTGTACTCCCTTTGCTCTTCACTATTTTTTTCTGCCACCATGAAGTGCTGTCCTCTGCTATCTGTAACTGCCTTGGAGCCAGCTGTGTATGGACTGAAACTTGCACTAACTGTAAGCTAAATAAATCTTTTCTTCCTTAAATTTGGGTGTTGGGTATTTTGTCTCAGCAAGGAGAAAAAAGTTGCTAAGATACCTAGTTAACAACAGATTGAGGTGAGATGGGAAATTCGGGTGTGGGAAAGCTGGCTGTGGAAAGAGGCATGACATATTAGTTATAAGATCCTTGGAACACATACACAAAACAGTTCCCAAGCCATGCACTTGGACTTCTCACAAGAACTCAAGCAAGTTTTCAATAGGAAAGTCTAGACTTAACTTCAGCCTGAGGCATTGGATCCCAGCACCACTTCTCAAAACCCATATGTAGAGGTTTTCAGGGGGTTCCTCAAGAATTAGACAATATGAAGGATACAGTAGGGTTGGTGAGATAGCTCAGTGCCATAAGTGCCTGCCTAGCAAGTGTAATGTCCTGAGTTAGATCCCAGTACCCGCCCAATAATAATAAAGTAAATGATACACTCAACCTACACTTTTTCTCAGGATAGCCTACACTGCTTTCTCCAGGTATTCTTTTATCTTGCTTTTTTTTTTTTCACTCGGCCCAAGCTCACTCTCCAGAGCCAGGTTCTCCCTCACACTTCACTTTTATTTTCTCAAATAAACTTGAACACTGCTTTTTTTTAACTGATACATTTATTTATTTTTGTTTTTGGACACTGATTTTGCTCATTTTATTGAATTCTTTGTTTGAAAGAAGAACTTAGAGTCTAACTCCAAAGGAACAAGGGAGCACCTCAGAATCTGGTAACTATTTGGCAAACTACCTTTAGAAGCAAGCTGCCTGCTAACATAGGCTCACCACCAGATACAAGACTCAGCGGTGGCTCTTAAGAGACACAGAGCTTCTGTTCAAGTGCTTGGTAAGCCTGTCATTTGCAGTTGTGCTTTGGGTTGTGCTGGTCCTTGGCTTTTCAGATTTCCCTGGAGTTTCAATTTATCCATTCAGAACTTCTTACTATTTCTCTAAATTTCTCTTCCTCTTTGAGATCTTTACTTCTTCATCTCCACCCTTGGTTTTTTGTAAGCTCTTATTCCCATTATTATGGTTCAGAAAAATATAGCCCAAAGCATGGTGCTTTGACCTGGTGAGTACTGGGACTTCAAAAATTACACCTTTGAAACAAGGTGTCTCTCTCCTGCCACCCACCTCCTTGTTCTTACCCATTTTTCTCCCACAAAGCACAGGAACAAGCTGCTCTTAAGTTCCTTTATCTGGGGGCCAGGGAGATGACTCAGTAGAATAAGCACTTCCCTGGCAAGCACAAGGGCCTGAGTTCAATCCCTGGTTCTGCAAAAAAAAAAAAAAAAAAAAAAAAAGTTCCTTTATCTGAATCAAGTTCCTTTAAAAGTTGATCAGTTGTTGTAAGCTCCCTTCCTATAATCTCATCTAATAAGGGAGATTAACTGTCAAGAAGATAAGAGTTGACACCACCCACAGCCCAGCTGGATAAATTTTGTCTCATCAATTCTTGGAGCCCATTCATTTCTCTTGAAAATTAGTAGAGGTGGGGAGATAGCTCAGCAGCATATGCACCTGTCTGGCAAGCACAAGGTCCTGAATTTGATCCTCAGTACCAAAAATACAAAAAATAAATAAAAAGAAAATTATTTACTCTTCCTCTAAAACAGATTCTAGAATGTCTACAACCTTTCTTTCTTTTATATGATGAAGGATATATTCCACTGGACTAAGGGAACTCAGTTTAGTATGGCCTTGAACACACAGTGATCCTCTTGCCACAGTTTCCTGAATCCTGGAATTACTGGTATACACTCCCCATGACTAGTTTAATTTCTGTTTTTAGGATAGAGCTTTTAATTTTTGTTTTTTGAGCTGAAGGCTTGTTAAATTACTGAATTACCAAGCTGGGCTCTATTGATGTTTCTGCATTAGCCTTCCAGAATGCTGGGATCATAAATCTATGCCATCACACATAGCTCACTTTTTCTTTTTCTCTCTCTCTTTCTTTCTTTCTTTCTTTCTTTCTTTCTTTCTTTCTTTCTTTCTTTCTTTCTTTCTTTCTTTTTTTCTTTCTTTCTTTCTTTCTCTCTCTCTCTGTCTCTCTCCCTCCCTCCCTCCTTCCCTTTCTCGTTCCTCCTTTCACCTTCCCTTCCCTCCTTCTCTTCCTTTTTTTCATGATTTCCTTTTATTTGTTTTGAGGCAAGATCTTGCGATGTGTTCCCCCCTGGACTTTGACTGTGTAGCCCAGACTGGCCTTGACCTTGGAAGCATCTTCCTGCCTCAGCCACCTGTATGCTAGAATTCTAGGTGTGCACCACCACCCCTGGCTTGGTTGCATGCGATAAGTTTACATGCCTTTTTTCCTATTAATCTGTCTACTGTCAGTTTATTTCAGCAGACTTAATTATTGAACTCTTATAGCAGAGGCACAACTACCTTACACTATTAAAAAGAAAGATCCTTGGGGACCAGCGAGATAGTTCAGTGGACTAAGGAACCTACTTAGGCAAGCTTAGTAAAGTGCAAGGACCGCAGTTTGATTCCCAGCACCACATACCAAACTGACCCTGCCCCCAGGTGCCAGCCACTGAGTCTGGGAGTGGTGGTGCAGTCTGTAATCCTAGCACAGGAGGATCACCCTGAGTCTGAGCTGTGAGACCATGCAACAACCAAATACATAAAACAAACACAAACAAACAAAATGAAAATCCCCACCTAATAATACTTGATTTTTTTTCTTGGTCTTTTTGAGACTGTTGACAGTTCAGGCAGGCCTTGAGCTCACTTTGTACCTCAGGCTGGTCTCAAACTCACAATGATCCTGTTGCCTCAGCTTCCTAATTGCTGGGATTACAGTCTTGTGCCACCATGCCATGCCTGGCTCCCTAATAATACTTTTAATGGTTCAGTTCTCTCCTTGACTGATAAATTGAGTTCTGTGATATAGGTAGATCACTTTATGCTGATAGAGTCACATACATTATACTGTTAAGTCTTTCAAGAAACAAGAAGTTGGCACTTGTAATTATCACTTTTTCACAGGCGGGAAATCTGTTTAGAGAAGGAAGGTAACATTCTCAGTGTTGTGTGGCAAGTAAGTAGCTATGCCAGGTTTGGGAGTGCCGGGGTCTCTTTCTGGAGTAGCTTTCTAAGTTCTTTCTGTCCTAAGCAGAGAACTGTTCCAGAGAAGCAGAAACGATAGCAAAATTTTATTAAAAGTAGGAAAAGAAATAGGCCCTGCAGAGCAAGTTTAGGGCAAGTAAAATAGGAAAAGAAGTACACCCTGTAATGTGAAGGTGGGCCACCATTCAAGAGAGAACATGGTAGCAAAAACAGTGTGGGAACTGTCCTTTATGTACTGTCCACTCCTCAAGCTGTCAGGTCTAGGCCATTCTATGGAAAACCTCTTGAATTCTTAGGAGAAATCTACATGCCAGGCTTTGGGAATGCCTCTGCACATGTGCCCTGGGATCTTGTCCCACCCCCTCTCCCAGCCAGTTTTAGCCATGCCCTGCTGTTCAATAGCACTGTGAAGCCAAATTCATATAACTCAATGTGCTTCCTGCTAGAACCTCAAAGCTTAACCATTGTACCTTAATACACGTCTACTCCCCAGGATATCTCCTGATTCATTTCCCTTATTGCTTTGGGCTTTTTGTGCTTAAAGCCAATCATGCTATCTGATCAGACAATCTTAATGTAAGAACAACAAGCCATAACAGTTGCTAATATATCACCAGGGTTTATTTAATAGCTCTGGAAAGGATCAGTTTTACCAATAGTCTATTCATCTTTTTCCACATAAGCTTCCCAAAAGCTAAATTCGTAGGCAGGTAAAACTGCACTCCAGGCAAGGATTAAGCTTCATTTTTGTTGTTATTATTGTTTTAATATATCAAAGCTAAGAAAAATAAATGCCATAACCTCAGCATGTTGTCTACTGAAGTAGAGACTTTAGAATATGTTTCCAACAATCAGTTCTCAAAGAACAAAAGGACAGGTCAAAACCTGATTTTGGAGCATGAATGAAAATGAAATCAGACCTTTAGAACATGTTTTGGATTTATTAAACACCCACACACAGGGGACAGAAAAAGGTAAGCAGTACCACAATTACTGTGATGTTCTTTTGGACTCTTTTCATAGGGATTCTCAATGTTGAAAATACCATCAGTATCCTGCTCACATGCCCATAACACTGACCATTTACATGAAACGGTGTCCTTGACACCAGTGCATGACTTTTCCTGAGGGCTTTCTTAGGCAAGGGGCAAAGCAAGTCTAAAGTGATGAAGAGGTAACACTCCTGGGAGTAAGCATGAACTGTCATACCCCCTCAGGTGTCAGAACTCTGAGAGGTTTTCAAGTTATACTCAATGGTAACTTGCAAATTAATGTAACTAATCTAGAGTTCTTTTACTGCCCTGCTTTGCTTCACTTTCCTTCTTATCAATGAGCATTTCTTAGGGTTGCCTTTCAAACTACTTGTATTCACATTTTCTGCTTCTAAAAGGGTTTAGCCCAAGATAGCCCAGTTATGGGGAAAATACTTCTGTCCCTAATAATTGGCTAAGCTCCATTTTATTGTTTGAAATTCTGCCTTGCCAAGCATAGTGGTGCATGCTTATAACCCTAGCCCCTGGGAGGCTGAGGCAGGAGGACTACTGTGCATATGAGGCCAACCTGGGGTTACATAATGAGCACAAGACAGGAATGCATAGTGAGATCCTGTCTCCAAAGAGGGGATAAAAAAAGAAAAAGAAAAAGGAAAAAAAGAAATCTGCCTATTAGAGATGCACATATGAAATACCAAGTACTAACTCAGGGAAGTTCAAATACCTCTTGCAGGATTATGAAGCCATTTTTTTCATATCTTAAGGAAAATTAGTTTGGTTATATTGCTTTACCCTTTTTATTATTTAATTTACCCTTAGTATTGCCCAAAACAATCATTAATCACCATAAAGCAAGCGAATTACCACTGCCTCATTCTGAAGCAGGCCTACTAGAGTTACCTGTATCAGGTGTGAAATGGACAAGGGGCCGGGGAGATGGTTCAACAGAATAAGCACTTGCCTGGCAAGTGCAAGGGCCTGAGTCCCTGGTTCCACCACC
The DNA here is from genome assembly GCA_004027165.1 of Ctenomys sociabilis. Taxonomy (NCBI): domain Eukaryota; kingdom Metazoa; phylum Chordata; class Mammalia; order Rodentia; family Ctenomyidae; genus Ctenomys; species Ctenomys sociabilis. The sequence goes on along the minus strand of PVKA01005621.1, from coordinate 74,097 downwards.
ACCACCACCAACAACAAAAATAAATGGACAATGACCAGATCATATGTAAAAATAGAACCTATGAAGGAGATCAGACATGCTATCATAAAATGCAGTGCTTCACCTGAGAAATAGCAAATATTCCCTCTGCCTAGAAGCACAGCATGCATTTTTCCATGAGAATAGTGTTTGTCTAGTACCAGGAAAGAGAACACTCTTACCACTAGAAACAAGAAGTTAGGCCAACCAAATAGCTCAGTGGATTAAAGTGCCTTCAAGTGGTTACAGGGGCCAGGGATTTGATTCCCGGGCCTACTGGCCACCCCAACCCTGGGCATGCCAAGACTGCAATTGAGACTGGGCATGGTGGCACACACTTATAATCCCAGCTCTTGGGATGCTGTAAACAGGTGGATCACTACAAGTCTGATCTAGTAGTGAGACCCTAAACATCTTGTAGAACCTTTCCTAAAAACACAAAAAACAAAAACAAAGCCCCAAGAAGTTAGTATGAGATAGCTCTGCACAAAAATTAGTAATATAAACTTGATATTCCATTAATTTTTCCTACATATTTCCTGGTCACTTTTCCACAATTAATCAGCCCTAGAAGCCAAAATTATTTTTCTTTTGTCTAATCTCATGTCCATCATTTATCAGACTTTTTAAAAATGGAATGTAAGCCCAAGTCTAATGCATTTTCTTTTTCTTTCTCTTTTTTTTTTTTTTTTTTTTCTCTTTTTGAGACAGGGTCTCACTATGCAGTTCAGGCTGGCCTTAAGCTCACTTTGTAGCTCAGGCTGTTGTCGAACTCACAACAATCCCCCTGCCTCAGCCTCCCAAGTGCTGAGATTACAGGCCTGTGCCACCTCGCCTGGCTCCCTTTTTATTTTTTTGCAGTACCAGGGATGAAGTCAGGACCATGTGCTTGCCAGGCAGGCGTTTACACTATTGAACTATCTCCCAGGCCCCTGAATCTAATAGCATTTTTGAGGTTTCTGCTTCTCTATGAAGCCCTCCCAACACATAAAAGTATTTACCTTAAATAAAGTACATTTTTCTCCTGCTAATCTATCATTTGCCAGTTTAATTTTTAGGTCCCAGGTACAGAATAGAAAAGAAAAGTTATATTTCCTTTTTACTGATAATAAGCAACAACCTATCCAGGAAAACAAAATTTGTTAAAAAAAACAAAAAACAAAGAACAACTATTCCACGAAGGTAGCCTAATAGAAAACTTTTAGGAAATTAAACTACTATCTCTACATAGACTCCAGGAAAACAAACAAGAACAGCTGTACCCTGTGACAAAGTCCAACATAATGAGGACTTGATTAGTAACTGACAGCTTCGCTAACATTTCATCCTCATTTTCAACTTAGAACTTACCAGACAAAGCTAAATATATATATATATATATATATATATATATATATATATATATATATACATATCCTTAACTAATAACGTTTCAAAAAGTATTTTAAACTTTCAGACCGTGTGTCCCTGAGTTGCTGTTTCCCAAGCTGAGGTGAAACTTTTGATTCTCCTGTTTCAGCTTCCCATCATCCTCTCCTTTCAGCTGGGTTATAGGCATACACCATGAAGCCTGGCTCAGATTACTTATTGAATGTGTTCTTAACTTTCACTCTCAAATTGCTATGCTCTGCTATGTGTCTTAAGGTGATGGGATTGTGTAAACTACAATTAATAGCTGATTTTGTTCAGATTCTGTGGGAAGAGGGTAATTAGAGGGCAAGAGGAGGGGAGAGGTGACTTCTTACGGTTTAGAGCAGTTGAAGCAGTGAAGACTGTGCATGAGTGATAAGAGTGGAGATGGCAAATAGCATTGGTAGGCAGGAAACAGTAGCAGTGACAAGTCTGGGACGCAGTGGCTCTGGTGGCAGCCTGCCCTTGCAGGCTTCGGAGTGCAAGTAATGGAAACCTCAGTTGGACACATCCTTGGCCTCTGCTTTGTGAGTTTGCTTCCCCAATTAGTGATATTAGTCATTGAGTGCCTTTTTTTTCAGACTTTTGGATTATTAATTCCTTTATTTAAATCTCTTTTGGTTGAAATATCTAGAGTAGGGGCTGGAGATACAGCTCAGTGGCATAAGCGCCTGCCTGGCAAGCACAAAGTTCTGAGTTCGATCCCCAGCACCAAATAAATAAATAAATAAATAGTAAAAAAGTGAACTCTTAAAAAAAAAAAAATACCTAGAGTAGTTTTTGTTTTCCTAAATAGATCCTGTGATAGAGAAATCTAATTAATATTCCACCCATAGTGAAATCTCAGGGCATAATTCTTTCATTACTTTTGGTAGACAAATGAACAAATTTCTGTGTTATTCCTCAAGATATTTGCCTAAGAGAAAGAACTTCTGGCATAGATTTACATAGATTATGCCTTTTCTATAGTGTTATGCAAATATATTCCAAGAAAGGGCTCTATGACCTTGACCTACTAAAGAATAAGTATTGATATTTTAGTACTCCTTATTTAAAAATTTAAAAATGTAAATAAATAAGAAAAATTAAAAATCTCCTGGGCAGGACCAAACCTCTTTTACAATTATTCTAAATACTTTACATTATACAAGGTTTTCTGAAGCAAAAGATTTATGTAAGTAAATTAATATGTAATGCTCAGACATAAAGTTTACTTTTGTATCAAGTACCATAATGCACTGATGGGGAGCAGTACTTATTTCTGTTTTTGTAGTAATTCTTTGGGGAGATAGCTCAGAAGCATAAGCACCTGCCTGGCAAGTGCAAAATCCTGAGTTTATTTATTTATGTATCCTTCAGTTCCAAACCAAACCAAACCAAACCCCTCACTGAATGCTCATTGATCCCTCAATATTAAGACTGATTTTATTAATGAAATTGAGAGCACATACATACTATTTCTCCCTCTCCCTCTGTTCTTTTTTTTTTTTTTTTAACTGTCATTGTTTATTACTGTTTTGGCTATATTCTCTACAATTTCAGCAGCATCTTAAAGAGACAATGTGTCTATGTACAATGAAAAAACAAAATGGCTTTCAACATCAGAAATAAGAACCACAGTTTAACTGTACAATATTAAGGGGATTCTGTGGTAGGTATAGCTTCTGTTTTCTGCAACATGGACAACTTACATGTAAGTATTAGCATTATGAATGTGACAGACAATAAAGAAAAAATTCTTAGAGGAGTGAAACACAGCATCCTGAAAAATATTGGTTTCTACCATACAAGGCAGTTAGGAAGTATTCACATTTTAACAAATCTGTACAAATCACAAGAAACTTGTTTATGGGACCGTCATCCCACCTTGATGATAAGAACCTTTCTAGAAATGTAGAATAACCATGAACAATGTATAAATCTAGTATCTATGTGTTCCACAGCCCTAGAACCCAGGAAACTTGACTCCCTTCTTACAGTTTTAATATATAGTTTGGATGGTCTTAAATTTATGATGCAGCCCAGATTGGCTTTTAATTTGAGATAATATTTCTCTATCTTTTTTTTTGTTGTTGTTCTAGGGATTGATCCTAGGGTCTTTGGACTGGACTATACTCCAAGCCTATTCATTTATTTATTTTTCCCAATCTTTTTAAAATGTTGTTTTGAGGGCAGGGGAGATGACTCAGTGGAATAAGCACTTCCCTGGCAAGCACAAAGGCCTGAGTTCAATCCCTGGTTCCACAAAAAATAAATAAATAAAAATAAAAAATAAAAAAAATAAAGTGTTGTTTTGAAACAAGATCTCTCTAAGTTGCCTAGTCTGAGTTCTAAATTTCAACCCTCCCACCTCAGCTTCCTGAATATTTACAACTACAGAGATGTACCAGTATACATGGTTAAAATCTAATTATTCAAAGAGCTAACTGGTTCATTTTTAGTAGAACTGCTTTTTAAAAAGTTCAGTGAAAACTGAGGAGTCAGCTTTATGAATCACAATGGTGTTAAGAAAAATTGAAAACAGCATAAATCATCTAATGACTATCAAATTAATTGAAATGTCAGAAGAGTACTCTGTAATTCTGTGAGATTATAGCTCAAATTGGCATACATTAAGCTGTGAGAGCTGCATTTTTTTTTTTTTTTTTTTTTTTGTATTTTAGGGAAGGGTCTATAGGGTGTTCAGGGTTGCACTACTAGGTTAGAGTCATAGTGATCCACCTGTTTGCAGCCTCCCAAGGGCTGGGATTACAGACCCACACCATCACGCCCAGTTTCAATGCCCAGTTTCAACTGCCGTCTCAGTGTGCCCCAGGGGTAGGGTCAGCATAGCAGGCCCAGGGATCGAACCCCCTGACCCCTGTGCCTGCTTGCAGGCGCTTTAATCTGCTGAGCTATTTGGCCAGCCCTAAAAGCTGCATTAAATAGTAACCCCACCAAAGAAGAAGGAAGAGGAAGAAGAAAAGAGAGAAGGAGAGGGAGTAGGAGCAAGAAGAGGGAGGAGGAGGAAGAGGCAGAAGTAAAAAAAAAAAAAAAGGCCTGGGTTTGTAACCACAGCACTTTGGAGGCTAAAACAAAAGGATCATTGAGAGTTCATGGCCAGCCTAGACTATGTAGCAAGATCTTGTCTCAGAAAAATCAAAAGAAAATAAATAATCCAAAAGACTCCTTTTTTTTGTTTTTCTTTTTTAAGTATTTGGTACAGGGTTTCACTACACAGTTTGAACTCACAGTGATCCTCTTGGTTTCAGCCTCCCAGGGCTGGGATTATAAGGGTGTGGCACCACTCCCAATCTCTGTGGCCCGTTTAGCACATCTGGGGCAGGGCTGAGTGACATATGGTTCCTGGGCTCAAACCCTGGTCTCTGTGCTTGCCTAAGCAAGCACTTAGTCAGCTGAGCTATCTTGCTGGCCCAACCCAACAGATTTCTAAAAATTATCAAATTATTTTGAGATTATATATTAAAGAAAATTTTGAATCAACTTTTATCATGTAGGAACCAGTTTTATATGCATGTATACATGTATATGTACATATGTAATTGAATGATGTTTTATACAAATATAATTTAGAAGAGAACTTTTTTTTTCTCATTTTATGTATTTGGTACAGGGTCTTACTATGTAGCTCAGAGTCATAGTGATCCTCCTGTTTTCAGCCTCCCTAGCGCTGGGATTACTAGCATGCACCACCAAGCCCAAACTCCATCCTGGCTCAGCAAGCCTCCTCAGTGTGCCCCAGGGGCAGGGCTGGTGGGGGATGTAGGACCCAGGATTATATATATATATATATATATATATATATATATATATATATATATATATATATATATATATATATATATATGTAGTGATAAATCTCAAGCAATCTGAAAGGATAAGGAAAGACATGTACTTTTGCCCAAATAACTAGCATTGGAGGGTGTGTTTCAGGCATGGTTAGATCTTTGACTCAATTATGTCACACATGTTCTTTTTGTATCTGTCCTGCTTTCCTAAGAATTTACCCTTATGCTAGACACTCTCAGTATGGCCACAGAACTTCCTCCTGTCACATCTGTGGTACTTTAAAATATGTCCAAAAATTCACTAATAGTCTTCTCTTCATGCAAAAATGAAGCTAATTCCTTTCCTCTAAAATGTGAGCTATTCTGAGTGAATCACTTTTAACGAATAGAATGAGGAAGCCTAGTGTCTTGCTCCTAAAATTAGACATAAAGGCATTGTGGTTTCTTGCTTGCTTTTTCTTTTGGAGTATTCAGTCTCTAGCAAAAGCCACCTATAGTGCTATGAGGGCACACAAGTGATCCTACAGAGAAACCTACATAGCAAGTGACTGAGGTCTTTTGTCAGCAGCCAGCAGGGAACTGAGAGCTTGTGTTAATGGGCATGTGTGTAATCCTGTGTGGAAGCAGGTCCTGGACAAAATGGCTCATGGCTGAAATCCTAGCACTCTGGGAGGCTGAGGCAGGAGGATCCCAAGTTTAACCCAGTCTGGTCAATTTAGCAAGACCCCATCTCAAAATTAAAAAAAGGTTTGGGATGAACTACAATGGTAAGAGTTCTTGTCTAGCACTGTGAGACCATGGATTCAATTCCTGGTACTGAAAAAAAAAAATCTTGACTCACAGAAACTGTAAGATATTTATAAAATTATATAAATTAATTGTAAAATATTCCATAGCAATAGATAATTAATACAATACCTACACATGATGACATTCAGAGGACAAAAGGTGTGGCTTCATTTTCTATTATAGAATCAAACAACTCTTTAATCCATAAAATACAGTAAGACTATCTCTTTTTCTCAAATTTTCTGAGACTTCCTGGTAAACTCCACCCCTCCCCCATTCTGTCAGGCAGACTTGGTCGTATTCCAGTTACCAAGCCAAATATAATAACAGAATAGTATTGCCACAATTGCTTTGTGCTGAAAAAAGATCCATCCCTGGGGTGGGAGGAAGAATCTGCTTTTTCTGAAGCTGAAGATTGTGTACAGAATATGGCCTTTGTTATGAATTAGAACACAAAGCAGGGTATGTTGGCACATGCAGGTAACCCTAACACTCAAAGAGGCTGAAGCAGGGGGATCAACAGCTTGAGCCTAGCATAGGCAATTACTAAAGTGACTTAATGAAAACATGTCTTTAAACAAAAAAATAATAATAGGGGCCAGGGAGATGGCTCAGTAGAATAAGCGCTTGCCTGTCATGTGCAAGGTCTTGAGTTCAATTCCCGGTTCCATAATAAAAACAAAAAATAATATTAATAATAAAGAGCCAGGTGTGGTGGCATAGGCTTGTAATCCCAGCACTTGGGAGGCTGAGGCAGGAGGATTGTTGTGAGTTCGACACCAGCCTGAGCTACAAAGTGAGCTTTAAGGCCAGCCTGAACTGCATAGTGAGATCCTCTCTCAAAAAGACAAAAATAAAATAAAATAAAAATAATAATAAAGGGCTGGGAATGTAGCTCAGTGTGAAAGCCTTGGATTCAATTCTTAATACCCCAAACACACACACACACACACACACACACACACACACACACACGATAGGGAATATTAAAAGGTTGACTTTGTCAAGATAGCACAGGTTATGCTGTGTAACAATAATCAATTTTCCAATGACTTAGCTCATACAGAGTTTGTTTCTCTCATACTAATGTCCAATTTGCCTTGGCATGGAGATCTTGGCTGAAAGCAGTATCACCTGAACACTTGTTTCTTTGATCTATGCAACAGTAGAGTAGGAAAGCAGCCAACTGTTTATTGAATCCCCAAGTCCTTGCCCTGGGAGTGCTATGTCTCTCTATTTTCTTATTCATTCTTCTGTGATGAGGTTTGAATCCAGGCCCTTACACTGAACTATATTTTGGGACAGGGTGCCAGTCACTAAATTTTCCAAAGTAAGTTCAAACTTCCAATTATACATACTTTCTCAGGCCCTGAGATGCTGGGATTGCTGGGATTACAGGCACATACCACTATACCCAACTACTTCTCTTATTTTATTGACCAATGGAAATGTTTTTCTTTTTTATGTATTTATACAGTGTCTACAGGGTCTCACTACACAGATTGGATTCATAGTGATCCTTGTTTTCAGCCTCTTTTTTTTTTTTTTTTTTTTTTTTTTTTTTTTTTTTTTTTTTTTTTTTTTTTTTTTTTTTTTTTTTGTCTTTTTTGAGACAGGGTCTCACTGTGCAGTTCAGGCTGGCCTTAAGCTCACTTTGTAGCTCAGGCTGGTCTCGAACTCACAACAATCCTCCTGCCTCAGCCTCTTAAGGGCTGTGATTGTAGGTGGGTACCACCACACCCAGTCTAAGTCGCCATATCAAGGTCTCAGATGTTCTGGGGGCAGGGCCAGCAAGGCATGCCAGGGATCCAACCCTGGTCCCTGCATCTGCCTAAGCAGACACTTTAATCTGCTTAGCTATATGGCTGGACTGGAAATGCCTCACTTTGAAAAGCTAAGATAATACAATATTATGATGAACAAAAACTGGAGACCCAAAAATTTGATAAAACATCTCTGATGATGGCCTGGTCAACAGGTAGGCTATGGGTTGGATATGTTATAAAGTTCATGACCTGGAAGCTCAGTCCACAATGTGGTTGTGTTGTGGCAATAGCAATTGTGGGACAAGGGTGTGCCTGCTTTCTGTTACTGTGCTAAAATGCTTCAGAAAAATCATCTTACACAGGAAATACTATTTTGGGCTCACAGTTTCAATGTTCAGTCCGTGGAAAGTTGGCTCCATTGATTTGAGGCCTGAAACAGGGCATGCCCTGGTGGAAGGGCATGGTGAAGGAAGGCTATGGTCATAGCAGGTAGGGAGAGAGAAAGAGGAGAGAAAGAGGTAGAGAGGGTGAGGCAGAAAGAAAGAGCAAGAAGAGCATGTTCCATCCCAGTCAACTGGATGGTGCCACCTACATTTAGGGCAGGTCTCTCCAGAAGGTCTGCTACTTCATATGCCTATTTCTGGAAACACCCAGAATTGTGCTTTACTAGTTTGCTAGGCATTCTCAATTCAGTCAAGTTGACACTCAAGCTTAGCCACTGCAGTTGTGCCTGATGAGCTCCACCCTCACAAATGGATTATTGCTGGTTTTGCTTTGGTGAATTCATTCATGACAGTGGGTAGTTATGAAGGGTGGCTGTCCTACATGCTTGCTTCGTCCTGTGTATGGCTGATTCCCGTCCAGATTTTACACCATGTCATGATGTGGCTGAATTACCCTTGCTAGGTCACTAGATTCATGCTTTCTGAACCCTACGGCCACCAGAATCATGAGCCAAATATATTTCTCTACATTATAAGCTACCTAACATCTAGTGCTTTACACAAAACAGACTAATGCCAGGAGAAAAGCAAAATTTCTTGCAAAGAGAACTCTAACTAACATAGTATAACAATGTCTTCTCACACTCCATCTCTACATTTCCCCAGATCTCTTACGGAATATTTTTCTCTCCTTGTCTTTGTCCTTTAAGCTCAGAAATAGTTAAGTGGGTTAGATTTAGAGTATATGGCACAGGGACAGGCTGTAGCTTAATTGCTGGTTATAGATCTTAGCATGTGTGGACAGGTCTGAACAGACTGCTTGGAAACTTCAGTGAAAACATTAATATTGACTCAGCACCATGTGTAACTGCAGCTATTATGTAGGTCTGAATGTGATTTTGCTAATAATCCTAAACTTGTAATTGCAAATTTTGTAGTACTTTGGATGCTGAAATCTACATGTCAAGAGCTCACTGTTTCCCAGTTTTCTTTGTGTTGTGGAGTGGTTATTACTGTAATAAAACACTTGACAGCTTCCTGGCTAAAGAAACACATCAGTTCTAACGGGTGATTAGCCTGTTTTAGTTCTTGAAAAGACTCCTAAAAAAGTTCAGAACTTTAGGACTTGAGGTTCCCTACTTTGCATTACCATTTGCAACCGTATTTCTGCTTGATGGCTGACCTGTAGATAAATCTGGAAAGAAAACTCAGTGTTGATTCTAGCTCGAATTCTGGCTAAATCATTTCATTTTCCATCTCTTTCTGAGGAGCTCTCTGCTGCCTCTGGCCCACCAAACTCACCTTGCTTTTCTTGTCCCTCTGCTCTTCTCCCACAGCATGTCTTCTTGCTCCTATCTTTATACAGTCTGTCATCTCACTCTGTAATACCCGATTTCCTGTGTATCTTCCTTCTGAACATGTGTATGCTTTGAAAGTAGTTTCCATTTTTTAAATTCACAAATCTGGCATAGTAAATAATCTTACGGTACGTGGTTGTTAGACATATTTACGAATGAATATACATTTATTTTTGGGACAGGGTCTCACTATGCAGTCCAGGCTGGCCTTAATCTCACTTTGTAGCCCATCCTGGTCTCAAACTTGCAACAATCTTCTTACCTCAGCCTCCCAAGTGCTGGGATTATAGGCATTTGCCACCATGTCTGGCTGAATATTAAATATTACAAGGATTAAACTATGGGAAGGAGGATTCTTTGTTGCTGTATTTTAAAAACTTCCAATAATACAATAGTCTTGTTAACATGCAGTAAAGGTTTACTGGGGGATGAAGATTTGACCAGTGGTAGAACACTTTCCATGTGCAAAACCCTGGGTTCAAACTCCAGCATAGCAAACAAAGAAAAGATACTTACTGTTTTGACCTTTTTTTTTAATTTTTATTTTTTGAGACAGTGTCTAGCTGTGTGTAGTGCAGGCTGGCCTTGAACTCACTATATAACGCAGACTGTCCTCAAATTCATGGCAATCCTCCTGTCTTAAGACTTCATGCTAGGATTACAGGCATGAACCACCATTCCCAGATGTTTTGAATTCTTTCTTTTTTGACTTCTTAGAGCAGAATAAGCTAGCGATCTTTTGAAATATAACTGTGGAAAAGAATTCCGACCTCCATTTAACAGGAATGGTTGATCTGATTAACTCTGTAAGGGCATTCTGGGAGTGGTTCTCAACTTCATTCCTTTACCGATTGGGTGGGGTGACTATCACCAAGTGACTTTAGGGGAGCAAAATCTCTAGAGATGGGGTGAAAGCACTGTCTGAAATGCCTCTGGCACTCTCACATAGTTACCTTGGTGGAATGTGACCCATTTTTCTCCTTTCTCTCCTGCACAAAAGCACTATTGTTAAGGTGCGGATTTTGTTTTGATCTTGGGGCTTTTAAGATGATCTTGCAGCTTTTAAGATGAGGGTGGGCTCTTCCACCAGAAGCAGGACTTTCATTATTAAGTAGTTGACGTCTTACCTCTTCCATTCCATAAATGTGCTAAAAAATTACATTAAGTATAAATGTAGGCACAAGGAAAATCATTTGTCACTGAACTTATAGCAACTGGCGGTCCTAGTCTGGCAGTGGTGACTGGCCATCGCGGCCCTGTGCTCAGCTTGAGAGGTCACAAACTGGCTTATCTAAGGCAGGGAGAAGGATTCATGCGCAGGGTGTAGTCCAGCTGTAGAGCAGATTAGTTGGAAGCCTGGAGGAGTACAATCACTAGTACAGACTCCGGGTCAGCCCCCTTCGCAGCAGAGGCTGCTAGAATGCCTTCCGCATTCCTCTTCCTCCTCCCTCGGCCAACCCCCACCTCCCCGCCCCCCTCGCCCCGCGCGGGGGAGGGGCAAGTGGCGGCCCGCAGTGCAGGAGACAAAGCCCTGCTTGGGCTGGGCTCCCAGGCCCCGGGGCACGTGGACACAGCCTCTTCAAGGGCGAACTCTCTTCAAGAATGTGGTTTAAGTATCATAAAATAGGCAAACATGAGATCACCTTCAAAAAGCCCAGAAGGTCACTCATATTTCCTGTTGTAGTTTTACAGGTCCATTGAGGCTTACTAGTGCCTCATCTGTAAAATGGGGATATAAAAAGAAAAATTACCACAAATATTATTTTAAAGAGAGAGGAAGCGTGTGGAACAAAGCAGGGTCTTTTCCTGTGCACAGTGGAAAAGAACTAAGTAACTGTGCTTTTGTTGATTTTATTCCAGCCCAATACAAAGGCAGATTCTACTCAACAAATGTTTCCCTTTGTTCCCGGCCTTGTAAAGAACCATTTCTCTACAGAGAAAGAATCCCCTTTATGCTTTCCCCGGCAGACAGGCGAGGGGATTATCGAGGGTAAGCTCCCTCGAGCTGTTTTCCTGGTTAGAGTCTTTGTTCCCGAGTGAAGGCTGGTTGCCGTGGCGACGCTCCCCAGAGGCCCCGCCCTGCCCCTCGCGGTGCAGTCTGCGCTGGCTGTTACTAGGTCACCTGGCTTCACGTGCTCCTCTGCGCAGCCAGGGACTCAGGGGAAATTTAGAACTCAACCTCTCACGTGGCTTGTGAGGCCCTTAGGGGGAAAAAAGCAGTTCTTTGCCAGACATTGCTAAATTATCCTCGAAAAGAGAAAGAAAAACAACAACAACAACACATTTGATGGAAAGCTTGTTGAAGGCAGGAACCACTGGGAGCCAGTTCCTTCCTGCCTTCCCAATATTTACAAGTAAGCTGGCGCTCAGTAGGATCTGAAAAAAGAGTTCCTGACAGGGAGGTGGCACTTAGGTAGCACTTAAAAAATCAAGGACTCTGGAGTTGTAGTCGTATACTATTAGCAAAATCCATTTTTTCCTTCTTAGCTCTAAGATGGGGGTGATAATACCAGTCTAATTCACTGTGAGTAGCGGATTATTTAAGATGTGTTACATGTGGTACTGCCTCTAGCTTAAAACAAGCTTGGTATTGTGACTGTTGCTGTTATGTTTCCTCTATCATACTACATCTTCAGGTGGAAAGAAACATTGCCCTTTACTTAGGAAATAAAAAGCCTTGCAATGTTCACAGCCGCCCAAGTCTAATCGTTAATGAGATTAATATATAAGTGCTTCATGAATTATTTATCCGTGTAATAAGCCTCAAATACAACATGCCAATAAAGTTTCCTGTACGGTAGAATGTTGTACATAAATAATGCAAAGTTGACTGTGTTCCGATAGCCCATCCATATTATGGTTATGGTAAACAGGGTAAGACAGCATTTTGACATCTTTCAGCAGGACCAGCCCTCTCCTCCACCTTGCTCTCTTAATGTCCCCCAGTGGGCAGCTGGTATTTGTGAGTTGTGGAAGCACCACGGCGCCTTCCCCCGCACCAGGGCGGCTTCCACCCCTCACAAACCCGGAATCTGGAGGTGCTCATCTGGTGACGAAGGTTCTGGACATTTTGGATACGCAGGAAAAAAAGAAAATCCCTCACTTTCGTGCCTTGTCCCTGTCCCAACTCCCAGGCCATGTCTAGAACTCCTAGACACCTTTTGTTGTTTGTTAAGGGTGTAAGGTTGTAACTAACCCGGGAAGACTGAGCCCAACTTGGCCGCAGGATGTGCCCACCCTCGCCAGCTGCAGGACACAGCTCAGATCCCGAGAAAAGCCCTTGAGGGTGGGACTGATCTTTCGCCTGGAGGTTCTGGCATCTGGGGGAGGGGAGGCGAGGAGGGAATCATGTTACCTAACGCTGCCGCAGCGCTTCGTTGAGAATGTATGTTTTTTGGACACATGTTAAGAACATGTGGACAGCATCGAGCACATACATTGTCAGTTTATGCACTGGGGCTGAGGGAGAGCTGGTCAAAGGTTTTACAGGGCTGATTGTGTGTAGGGTGCGCCCACACCTCTGTGCTGTGTTCTGAGCTTGTGCAACAAGGCAGCAAAGGTGTGCAGAAGTGGTGTGAACTGCAGAGTGTGAAGTGCGGTTCCCTTTCCTTCAGACCCTCTCCTGCGTTCCCTGTCGCGGGTACACATTAAACCACCAGCCACGTCGTCTTCCCCTCCCCCAACACCGCAGCCTAAGCGCCTAGAAAACTGATACCCTGAGGCCCTTTTTCCCTCACAAGCCACAATTAGGAACAGTGAGAGGGAAAATGAGGACTGGATTTTGGCACAGAGGCCATGTTCTACCCTTTTCCCTCCTGCAGCAGGGTCCTGTTCCTACTCCAGGCCTTATATTCCATCTGACTTGGCCACTAAAGGAAACTGCTTTAGGCTCCAGCAAGTCCAGGACAAATCCAGTTCTTTCTGCAAAGTCCATTTTGGATTTTCTGTTTCACCCTATTGAAGTCTCAGCCGAGGCTGTTGTTCTCAGTCCAGCTCAGAAACTGGCTCAAACCGCCCTGAACTGGATTTGGTGGCTGTTGAGACACAGTTTCTGCCTCTTTGTTAGGGCGGAACCGGCCTCATTCGCTGTTTCCCTCCCTCCTGATCTCTGAGTCGCCAGCACAAACCCCCACCCCCTCCAGCTTGGCATTTTTTTTAGCCTTCTCTGGGCCAAGACCCCACGAAGTAGATTAAATTCTTGTAGAAAGTGGATTTAGGTTGTAAACCATATGCTTTTATTAACTGTTTAGTTTTGCTGAAAGCTGTTATCTCACCAATTGACATGGTGCCCTTAAAATCTTGGCTCACATGCTAACCTAGAAATACCCTTAAATTTCCCATCAAAGACTAAAAGGTTTTGGTAGAGCACATTTTTCATTTCCGCTTTGTGACTATTTAAACTAATTCATTAACTTTTCTGAGAAATGACAAACATAACGTATGGAATTTTTAAAAACAGTCCCCCTTTCTGGCTGTCGGCTGCAACTGTGCAGTGCCTACAGGAAAAGCTAGAGAACTGAGATGTTTTTGGTTTTCGAACTTGTAATTTTAACCCTGGATCAGATTCTTGGAATTGCGTGGTGAGGAGGCTGGGGAATGCGTGGGGACACTGCTAACATCACGCAGGTGGAGACAAACCTGGTGATGTGCTAGAGTGAGGAGGCTAGACCAGGCTGCGCTTTTGTGTGTTCTTTCTATGAAATGGGAGCATTTCTTAGATTTTGGAGCCAGATTGAGGGGTCAGTTGCATAACATGGTAAATATGGTAAATGCCATTTCACTGACCATCTAAAATGGTTAATCTTATGTTTATGTGACTTCTACTTCAATAAAAAAAAAAAAAGCCTTTTATTTTGGGCCAGAATTTCTCCTTTGGAGTTTTTTGAAAATTCAGAGAAGAGGCAGTTGTATAATAAGCAACCATAATCTGGGTGTGGCTACATGTGGTTCCTGACGACTCATTCGTTGCCCTCTGCTGGCCAAATTAGGCAACGCATCGAGCTGCGGGAAGGCCTTAGAAGCAGTCTCTATTATCTGTCGAAGCACAAATTATCCACCGTGCTGCTTTGCTAAGTCTTGCATGTCCTACTTTGTTGCACGTGTGTTTTATTTGTCTTAATTATATGTGTTGCACTGAAAGGAGATCTTTTGTGGTGTTATGAGAGATTATCTATAAATTTAACGATTTAAAATTTACCCTTGAATGTCAAAACAGGCACATTGACATTTCTCCTACATTACAAACCATACTTAAACATGCTCATTTAAGCGTTTAATTTCAGTGAACCATAACGTCTTGGAAAAGAACCAATTACATTAGATCTGGAAAAGCTAATTTTACCTACAAGAGGACAGGCCTCTGCTTTGTCTGGTGGATCAGCACTATGAGAATTTCTTTGTAGGTTTGGGGTAAGGTTATCTTAGAAACAAATGCCACAAAGAGGTGAATCCATTGTACTGAGTTTGTTTCCATGAGATTTAGGATTCATAAACAATTTTGCAGGAAGGCACATAGAGTTTTCCAAAATTTTGAGTAGCAAAGCAGCTCTGGTGGGGTGGAGTGAAAATCCAGGCCAGCTTTCGTTTTTCTTTTTTTTTTAAAGACAAGGTTTCACTTTGCAGTTCAGGACAATCTTGGACTCATTTTGTAGCTGGGGCTGGTCTCAAACTCCCAGTGGTCATCCTGTGTCAGCTTCCCAAGTGCTGGGAATACAGGTGTGTTTATTTTGTGCGTATTAGCTGTCTCCCACTAGCTTTCTAACTCCCTTAAAGCCATGTCTGTCTGATCAAAATGTATAACTAGCTCTTGGCCTAATAGCAGGCCAAAAAAAGGCAAGAGTAAATATTTGTTGAGCAGATGAGTTAAATTCAAATACCATTTTTCTGGACTTGCTCCACTACTTCTGGATTTCCTTTTATACCTTGTGCTCTTTGAAGATCCAACCTGTTTTTCTTTTCTCTGTGAACTCTCAATAACTACTAATTTATTTTAGGGTTTTCCTTCTCATAATTTGAGTTCTGTTGAACTCAATTTGAGTGCAATGAATTCTTGGATTGTATCTCTAAAAAGTGATAACTAATTCAATAATTCCTACAAGCCTGTGTTTTCTATAATATTTGATTTACTTTGAGATGAGATTTGACCAGAGTTTTTGATTTCTGAGTGTGGAACTGGTGCTTCCTCTTCAACCTTTACAAACATTTTGCCATATCATCTGAGAGAAAGGACTTGCAAATGCCTTCTACTAAAAAAGTTTCCTCCTGTAAGTCAGATACAGACTCAGTTATGGGAAGATTTAAATATATAGAATTTAAAAATAATTGTTGCAACTTGATAAAGCGTCTCACCTGTTTTCACCCTGCCCAGTGCTGGGATTATAGGAGTGTGCCACCACACCCTGTCTTGGTGGCCAGGTCTGCACACCAGGGGTGGGGTTGGTACAGCATATGGTGCTGGGGATCCAACTAAGCAGGCCCTTAATCTGCTAATCTATCTCACTGGCTCTGGGTACATACCCTTATGCCATTTACCTGGCAGAAGATGAGGGTTAAAATTAGTTTCTTGGCTGGGTGTGGTGGTGTACACCTGTAATTCCAGTAATTCCAGCACTCCCAGTCCTTGGGAGACTGAGGCTGGAAGATCACTGAATTAGAGGCCAGGTGGGCAACAAAGTGAGTTTAAGGCATTCTGAACTACATAGAGAAACCATGTGTCAAAAAGACAAAGAAAAAAAAAAAGTTCTTTTTATTTCCTCTCTTACTTCCCTGAAAAGGGTCATTACTTCCTTAAAAGGTCTTGGTACAAAACCATAGAAATTTAGGAACAACCTTGCTTTTTCAAATGAGGAAGTAGAATTCCAAAGAGCTTAAAGCATTTTCTGCTGTGTACTGGTAGCTCTGTGAGACTAGGGCCAGGCTTTTGTAGTGCTGGGGAAGAGAAAGACGGTTCTCTTTTCTTTCTTGAGTTTTTTTTTTTCTTTTCCTTTTATTTTTGTACTGGGAATTCAACTTGGGACCTTGTGTTTGCCAGACAGACCATCTCCCCAAGCTCCATGTTCTAAAATAAGGGGGGAAAATTTCCTGAATCTCACTTTTTTTTTTTTTTTGCAGTTACCATTATATGCTACTGTATGACAAAGATTTAAACATAGCACTTGTTTTTAAGTGCCAAATCACATGGGAGAATCAGCACTTATTTTACACTTGCTGTTTACCCCATTCTCTTCTTTCTTCTTTTCATCTTCAGTGCTGGAGACTCAACCTATTACCTTACACATGCTGGGCATGTGTTTAACCACTGAGGGCTGGCCCCTAGGCCTTCTTTCTTCCACCTGTTCCTTTCCATATTTGTTCCTGGTTCCAGCTCTTTTCTGTGGACTAGAACTGCAGAGCCACTGTGAGTGTCACCCTCATAAAAGTTCATCCCAGGAGGGTTTAGCTCAATGGCACAGCTCCTGCTGGCAAGGTGAGGTCCTGAGTTTGATTCCCTGTACTGCCCCTCCTCCCAAAAAAGAAATTTCTACCAGGCACAGTGATAGGAGGAATCAGCTAGATTGTGGCTGGCTAATCTTTTTTCCCTTAGTATGAAAACTGCAGAGCCTTAACTGCTGTCTACATTGTGCCATTATCTCACTGTATGCCTTGTACAATTTAACTCATGGTAGACATCTTTTCTGTCCCTTATATGAAATATCCTCTTTTTAATGTTTAAATATTTTAAAAAATATTATCTCTTTAAATCTCAAGAATTTTGGTTTGGCCCTGAAAAAGTACTGTGACAAAGCACAAGAGATCATGGTGTTTTGCTTTTTCTTTGTTTGACTGAAAATAAAAATTCCAAGAAGTATCACATACATGTCTACCGCTACATAAGTGCAGTGTGGTGTTAGGATCTTTGAATAGCATGCTTCTAAAAGGTCACCATATGGAGTGTTAGGCTGTAAACAGAACATAAGCTTCAAAAGATTTATGTTACTGTTATGGAAGAGTCATTTAAAAAAAAAAAAAACAAAAAACCTCTCTCCTTAGCAGGTTTACATGAATGGACCTTGAGGTAAAAGAAGCATGTTGAGAGTAGGTTCTGCCCGGACTTCCCACTTCAAAGGATGCCTTTTAAATACAAAGCATCTGCCACAGACTGGTGCATTGAGGGCTTGAGGGCCAGTGCACAGTTGTGCAGAACTGGGCCCTGGAGATGCAGCAGGGCCTCGAGGATGAAAACCTCATCAACCAATTAATTGATGAGTTCATAAGTGGGCTGTAAGGAGGTAGCACTTAGGTAGAGGAGGTGTGTCAGGGGTCAAGTGCCTTTGCAGGGTGAGTCTGGGCCTGAGGGCCTTCCTCTGATTCCTTCCCTCTCTCCACTTCCTGGCTGCCAAGAGCTTTCCTCAGAACAACCTCCTACCACAGTGCTTCGACTTCAGTACAGGCCTCAAGTGGTGGAGCCAGCTAAGTGTGGAATGAGCCTTCTGAAACTGTGAGCTAAAGCAAATCTCTCCACCTTCAAGTTGTTTTTCTCAGAAATCTCAACAACAGTGATAAAGAGCTGACAGAAAGTTAGGTCCACACTACGAAAGTTCTGTCTTTTTTTTTTTTTTAACATGGGAACTCACTATGCAGCACTGTCTGGCCTTGAATTCTCAATCTTCCTGCCTCAACCTCCTAAGTTATTTTTTTAAATTTATGTATTTAGTACAGGGTCTTGCCATGCAGCTTGGACTTGTAGTGATCCTCCTGTGTCAGCCTCCCCAGCACTAGAATTACAGGTGTTCTTAATTGGCCTGGGGTTGGGCCCCCATGGCATGCAGTACGAAGGATTGAACCCAGGTCCTTATGCTTGGCAGGAAGGCACTTAGACCACTGAACCAACTCCCTGGCCCAGCCTCCTAAGTTCTGAGAGTATAGTTATGTGCTAGTCTCTCTGGTCATAGAAGTTCTTGATTTTAACAATCATTAAATTTTTGTGCACTAGATACTGTGGAATGGGAAGAAATTGTTCAAAATGAAAAAGAAACTAGAATGGGAGAAGGGAAAGGAAAGGGGAAAAGGAAAAATATGCACATCAGTCTAGATTTATAGTTTTAGATGAGAATGTGACATAGTCTGATGGTTATTCACTCCAGTTTTAGGGATGGGACTGGGAGGAAAGGGAAGAAGCCTGAGCTTCCTTGAAATTACCGGATGGCGCTGTTGTGAGGGTTGCCCCAGCCTTCCAGGCAGTAGAGCGAGTCATTCTCTTATTTTACTAACAGAGACATTGAAACTCTAAATAATTTTTCAGAGGTCATTAAGCAGTAAGTAGCACCACTGTGATTTGGCACAGGTCAGTTTGATACAGAGAACCATAGCTCCACTCATTCTCACAGCCAGGAGTCTGCAGGTCTGACACCAGTGCTTAGGAGGATGGGGTGAGTGATAATTTAGAGGAGGAAGTGAGGAAAAACAAAATATTGATGAATATCTCCATTTAGGGATGGGAAGAGAAAAAGGAACCACATCCTGTATGACTAAAGGAAAGTGGCAGGGGTGGGGTGAAGGGATCAGAAGAGTGACTACATTGAAGAAAATGGAAAAAATAATGCCAAGTGAGGAGGAAACTGTGTGTGGTGGCACATGGAATCATAGGGGTTTGAGGTCAGCTTACCTGGACGGCTTAGCAAGTTGAGGTGTCAGAAAACACAGGGATGAGCTGGGGATGGTGGCGCACACCTGTAATCCCAGCATTTGAGAGGTTGAGGCAGGAAGGTTGCCAGTGAGACCATCTCAGCCCAACCCCAAAAGAAACCCCAAGCCAAAACCAAACAAAAACAAAGGGATAAAGAAGAAGGTAAGAATGCTTATATGTATTAAATTTGGTAGAAGCTAAGTATAGTATTGATTGTGAAAAGATCATCGATATTAGTATTGGGAAGTTGTCAATAAACTTCTAGGCAGGGCCAGGGAAATAGCTCAATGGCCCAGTGCCTGCCTGGCAAACTCAAGGTCCTGTGTTTGATTCCTGGTTAAAAGAAAAAATAAAAAATGCTCTAAGCAGAAGCCACTTTGGATCAAAGGAATAATAAGGATTTATAATGCCAACCTGCCCAGGCCAAACTATATTTCTCAGAACTTCTTTGCCTATATGTTTTCCTGCAGTGGTGTTTTGGTAACCTTTACATTGTGAAGACAAAATGTGCAACATACACAATTTAAAGGAGAAAAGCTTACTTTTTTTTTTTTTTTTTTTTGCAGAACGGGGGATTGAACTCAGCCCCTTGCACTTGCCAGGGAAGCACTTACTCCACCGAGCCATCTCCCCGACCCCAAAAGGTTTAATTTTTTTTTTTTTTTTTTTTTTTTTGTCTTTTTTGAGACAGGGTCTCACTATGCAGTTCAGGCTGGCCTTAAGCTCACTTTGTAGCTCAGGCTGGTCTCAAACTCACAACAATCCTCCTGCCTCAGCCTCCCAAGTGCTGGGATTACAGGCCTGCGCCACCACGCCTGGCTTCAAAAGGTTTAATTTGATTCATAATTTCAGGGGTTTCAACTGAGCACCAGATAATCCCCAGGCAGTAGTGAAAGTTGTCTACCCCATGGTACCCAGGAAGCAGAGTGACAGGGAAGGAGAAAGTGGCCAGGACTGGAGATGGTTCTCCACGTCGTTGCTGGCCTATGACTCACACGAGTGTGCTCTCCTAATCTCCAGCCAGCCAAATTGACAAGATGAACCATCACAGGCGGCTTGTGGTGTAACAACACAGATTTTGACAGTGAAAACAAAACAGTCTTCCTTACCCACTTCCTCTCCTCTCTCCTCCCTCTCTTACCCCTCTTGCCTCTCTCCTCTCTTTCTCCCCAGGTATTAGCCAGAGGTCTGACTGAGATAGATATGCAGAGATAAGGGACTTCCAAGCCACATTCATCCAAAACCTCTTGGAATGCAGGTTAGAGATTAAAAGATAGCCTATAGAGCCACACACTGCTTTAAGGAATGAACACTTACTTAGGCCTTCATCTTCCCCATATTCTGATTTGTCACTTAGACTGATCCTCAGGTCAGTCCTGTGACAGATTACCTGACCTTATCTGTCCTTTCCCTATGCTTGTTCTTACATGAATTCTTGCACCTATGTCCTTCCTTTGTTCTTTTTTTCTTTTTCTTTTACACAGATTGGACTCACAGTGATACAGTTTTCAGCCTCGCCAAGGCTGGGATTACAGGTGTCACCACCTGGGACTCAGTTGCCTGCTCAGCATGCCCCCCCCCCCCCCCCCGCAGGGCCAGCACAGCTTGAGGTTCGAGTTTCCTTTATTTTTTATCCCTTTTTCCTTCTATCAGTGAGAAGCCTCAGGAGCTTCATTCAAGGCTGACCTTATGTCACTCCTGCTGAGTGGTGTGGGTAAAAGGCAACCCTTCAGCCTTCATGGGGTTTGTTTTGGAGATCCGCTGAGCCGTGCTGCTGCCATGAACTGCGATGCTATGTCCCTTTCTCCCCCACAGCATGCTGGGATTGAAACTAGATCTTTCATACTGACCTGCACCCCATGCCCGTCTTTACATTCCCAGAAGAGTCTCATTGATAGGTACCAGCCCGAGTACAAGCTGATACATTATTATGGCCCCGATTCCACGCTGCTGAATCCCAACACAACAGCTTATCTTCCCAATGACCACTTCTTCCTCCTTCCCCACTCCAGCCCTGGACACAACTTTCTTTTACCTTTCCCCAGGGACAAGCCTCCAGTCAGCTTATTGTGTATCCCTAAACCTGCCCCTCAAACTCTGCCCCTTTCAAAATTCCATAAAATCTCGACCTCCCTGTCTTAGGCCAGAGGATCAGCCCATCTCCCTTGGGATCTCTCTGTGTTCTCCTCAATAAAACCCCTTTCCATCCTTTTATTTTTACTTCTCTGCCTCCACAGCAAAAAAAATAAATAAAACAAATAAATAAATAAATAAAAATAACCTAACAGTCACCATGTTACTAGTTGCCCAGATTGAGCTGAAGGTTGAAATCTTCCTGCTTTTGTCTTCCAGAATTTTGAGGTTACAGGTGTACCACTACATACAGATTTCTTTTCTTTTATTACAAATTTTCTTATTTTTAGGCATGGGTTCACTCAGTAAATTGCCCAGGCTAGGGTTGAGCTTTTGATCCTCCTGCCTCAGCCTCCCAGAGTGCTGGGATTATAGGCCCGTGCCTCTGTACCCAGCTAAAACTTTCCTTTCCTTTCCTTTCCTTTCCTTTCCTTTCCTTTCCTTTCCTTTCCTTTCCTTTCCTTTCCTTTCCTTTCCTTTCCTTTCCTTTCCTTTCCTTTCCTTTCCTTTCCTTTCCTTTCCTTTCCTTCCCTTTGCTTTCCTTCCCTTTGCTTTGCTTTCTCTTTCCTTTCTTCCTTCCTTCCTTCCCCACTTTTTTTTTAATGTATTTAGTACAGGATCTCACTACACAGCTTGGACTTACAGTGATCCTCCTGTTTTCAGCCTTCCCAGCTCTGGGATTCCAGGTGTGCACTCCCACAGCCTGTCTCCAAGGCCAGCTCAGGGTGCCCTGGCGGTGGGGCCTACATGGCATATGGTGTCAGGGATCCACCTGGGATCCCTGTGCTTGCCTAAGCAGATGCTTAGTCGGCTAAGCTATCTTGCCAGCCCTTGTTCTTCACTTCTTGATACATTTCCAGCAATCTCTATGATTAGGTTTTTGATGAGACTGAAGCCACAGATCAGATCTTCACAGTGTCAAGACCAGAAAGATGGGATTCTTTTCCCCTTGCTCCCTTTTGTAAATCTTAGTAAGAGTTTTGCTGACAATCTTAGCTCTTTTTAGCCTTAGATGGGTCAATCACTGTGACCATGGGGGTGCATTATATTTGTCCATTGATTTGCTAGTATTGCTATCTGATTTCTTTATTTATTCATTCGTTCATTTATTTTGTGGTACAAGAGTTAAACTGGGGACCTTGCACTTGCTAGGCAGGAGCTTATGCTGTTGAGCTATATTCCTGGCTGTACGATCTGATTTTAAATAGCTGTTATTCACCCCAAACACACACACATATATATATATATATATATATATATATATATTTCACTCTTACTGGAAAGCTGCATTGGAAATGTCATTTGCTTATTATTCTTTCTTTCCTCTCCATCCTTAGTAGGGCTCTCTGAGATAGTTACTTTCCTACACACTGACTTTGGATATGGCTGGGAACATGGGTGGAAATGGTACTATGCCATTACAGAGTGGTTGCACTGGGTGTGGTAAGGATAGTCACAATCCCAGCTCTCTGGGAGGCTGGGGCAGGAGAATCAGAAATTTGAGCTAAGGCTGAGCAATTTAGTGACTTTATGAGACTCAGGATGGAGCTCAGCCAGAACAATCTGAGCTCAATTTGATCCCTTATACCAACAAAGAAAGAAAGAAAAGAAAATTGGTTTCTGTTTTTCTGTTCAGCCCTTAGGCTCTGACCTCTGCAGTGAGAATGGCATGTCCTGGGGATATGTGGCTTCTTCAATGGGGCCTCTGTAAGGAACCCATCAGCTATGAACTGCATTTGGAGTGTAGCCCAGTGTAGCAGAGTCCTGCTGACTTATAGCTATGAATGATGGTAAGGG
Organism: Ctenomys sociabilis; assembly: GCA_004027165.1. Lineage (NCBI taxonomy): Eukaryota > Metazoa > Chordata > Mammalia > Rodentia > Ctenomyidae > Ctenomys > Ctenomys sociabilis. The sequence goes on along the minus strand of PVKA01005621.1, from coordinate 50,931 downwards.
TTTGGTTTTGTAAAGCACTGCCATCTCAGGTGGTTTGTACATTGGATTGTCACAACAAAGGCCTCATTATTATAGAAATCTAGGGATGGGGCTTGTTTCAGATACAGTTGTATCCAAAGGTTTGAATTCTCTCTCTCTCTCTCTCTCTCTCTCTCTGTCTTTTTGTGACAAGTTCTCCCTATACAGTTTAGGCTGGCCTTGAGCTCACTTTATAGCCCAGAATGGTCTTGAACTCACAACAATCCTCCTGCCTCAGTCTCCTAAGTGCTGGTAGTATAGCCATGCACCACCACGCCCAGCTTCTGTCATCTCTCTTGCCACAATATATTACCTAAGTTTACCAGCCTTCATGTAGTTGTATATGATCTTTCTCATTATGTACTACTTAAAATTTACATTTTACTGATTTAAAAATTAGAAATGAGGCCCTGGGGTATATTACATAGTTCAGGGGTAAAACACTTGCCTAGCACTTTCATAAGGCCTTTGTTTGTTTGTTTGGTACTTGGTATCAAACTCAGGACCTTGCAATTGTCAAGCAGGTGCTTAAGCTGCTGAATTATCTCCCTGGCCAAGGCTTTGGATTTAACTGCCAGTACTGGGGGAAAAAAGGAAGGAGAAGTAGAACGTAAGTCTTTATTCTTACAATATCTGTTTTTCAATCTCAGGGAATCTTGAATCTACCCAAAGGCTAATTCTTATGCCAGGACAAAGGGTGACATTTTGTTCTAGTCTGAGTGTAACAGCACCCCTGTAGCTGTGATTGACAATCTCACTTGGAGCTCATGGAGTGAGAGAGGATTTTCCAGAAAGGAGTGCTATTTCCAGAAGAAAAACAGGCTAGAAGACAGAATAGGCTAGAGCAAATAATGTTGCTGACCTTCTATTGCTAATCACCTTTTTTGCATTATTACACATTTGCAGTGCATAATGTTTACATTCCTTCTATGGAGTGGGCAACATGTAACACATCTTAATTCCTTTTCTCATCCCTTTTCTTTTCCCTTGCCCTTCCTTTCCTCATCTCCTGATCCCTTACAATCTGAGAAAGATCTTTCTCCCTACTTTCTATTATCTATCTTTTATTTTGCTCTTTATTTATGATTTGGGCTTTTCATATGAGAGAAACCATGCAGTGTTTAAAAAGCTCGTGTGTCTGATTTATTTCACTTGACATTGTGATTGTAGGGTGCATTCCTTTTCCTACAAAAGACTCAAATTGTTTTTCCTTTTGGTTTTTGAGACAGTGTCTTACTACATAGTTCAGGTTATCCTTGAACTTCCAGTGATCCTCCTGCCACAACCTCCCATATGCTGGGATTACAGGTGTGTGCCACATTTATCTTTCTTTATGGCACAGTAGTATTCCATCATGTATAAGTAGCACACTTTCTTTATCCATTTGTCTGTTGATAGATATAGGCTTCTTCCAAGATTTATTTATTACGAATTGTGCTTCTGTCTACATAAGTATAGTATATTACTATAATATGATGCCTTTAACTCTTTCCATAAGAGTTAATAGAAAAGGAATGGCCGGATCAACTGGAATTACTAGTAGTAAGTTTTTGAGGGCTCTCCATACCGATTTCCATATTTTGTGCTAGTTAACATTCCTACCAGCAGTGTGCAACACCCCTCCACCCAAGTGTCACCAGCACTTTTTACTATTTGGTTTCTTAAAGATAGTGTTACTACTTTTAGGTACCCATGTACACTTTATGTTTGCCTACCAGTTAGAGCAGACATCTACAGAACTCTAGGAGATTGAGGCAGGAGGACAACAGATTTGAGACCAGTCTGGGCACTTTAGTGATTTGTCAAAATTCTGTCTCAGAACTTACAAAAATGCTGGGGATGTGGCAGTGTGAAGGCCCTGAATCCAATACATAGTGCTCCTCCCCACCAAAACATACCAAACATGGTATACAATGAAGAATAGAAAGTAGAACAACAGCAGGAAATAGTTCCCATCAGAAATGGGAAGCAGGGCCTGGAGAGATAGCTTGACAATCTAAGTGTGTGTCTGGCAAGTGCAAGGACACAGGTTCAATCCCTGATACTGCATGCCATGATGGCTCTGTATTTGAGCAGGCCATAAAAACCAGGTTGGTAGTGCATGTCTATAATCACAGCACTGTGGAGGCTGTGGCAGGAGGATCACTTGAGTCCAAGTTGTGTAGTGAGATCCTGTACCAAATAAATATTAAAAAAAAAGAGAAAAGTGAAAGTAGGGAGGATCTGTAGTGGTTACACATGCAAAGCATGTAACATATGTAACACCCACTGGACATGGGTGATAAGAACTTCTTATTCCTTGCTATTTTATTTACTTTTTATTTTGGCAGAACTGGGGATTGAACTCAGGTGCTTGCACTTGCCAGGGAAGTGCTTATTGCATTGAGCCATCTCCCTGGCCCCCTTCTTTGATATTTTTGATCTTTAAACCTAGGTGCTCATGTTTTGTTTCCTGTACTCTCTGGACACATCTGGGAAAGAATAAAGAAATTTTCTTTAAGGTCTGTGCTACCTTGAAGCTGACTTCCTGTTAGTATGATTGTAGGAATCCTTGAAAATTATCTCAAGGACTGAGCAATCAATGCCCTTATTTGCCAAATCTGCAACATACATAGTTTTACAATTTCCACCAGAGCTCAGTATACCAGTGGTATATTTGATTCCTGGGAAATTCATGGACCAATAATGAACATCAGAAATGGATCTCTCATCCGTAATTTTTTTTTAGAACCGGGATTGAACTCAGGCCCTTGCACTTTCTCCTTGGCCCTCATCCATAATGTTTGTTTCAAGATCTTTCCCTTACAGTTTTCCTTAGCTATGCTCAACTCTCCTTAGCTAGTCCTTCAGTTCTTAGTGGAAAAGAGTTCCATCTTTTGTTGTTGTTGCACTGGGAATCAGGAGTACTGTACCATTAAGTTATATCCTCAACTGTTCGTGTCCTTTTAATTTTCAGATAGGGTCTTGCTAAGTTTCCTAGGGCAGGATTAGAACGTGTGATCCTTCCTCAGCCTCCCTCAAGGCTGGGACTAGATGTGTGCACCACTGGCCCAGCTAAGAATTCCATTTTGACTTAGGGTACATAATAGATACTGAGTCTCAGTGCTCACATGCTTAAGCAGCTTTGAGTGTTCATATGGTACTGTTTACGAGGTTTCTTAGCTTGAGTGAGAGCTTTATCTGGAGTTGATTCTTTTTGTACTGAAAATCAAACTCAGGAGTTCAGTGCTCTGGCACTGAACTAAATCCCTGGCTGAGAGCTTTATCTGAAGGGCTGTATTGATTAAAACTCTTAGTGGTAACAAATATCAAACAGGGCTGAAACTAACTTAGATAACATGTTGGTTAATATGACCTAAAAGTTCAGGAGGGCTGGCCAAATAGCTCAGCAGATTTAAGTACCTGCGTAGGCAGACACAGGAGTGGAGGGTTTAATCTCTGGGCCTGCGCTGCTGGCCCCACCCCCAAGGCATGCTGAGACTATAATTGAGACTGGGTGTGGTGGTGCACACCTGTAAACCCAGCACTTGGGAGGCTATAAACTGGAGAATCACTGAGAGGCTGATCAATGTAGTGAGACCCTGAACATCCTGTAGATCCTGTTCTAAATACAGAAAGAAAAAAAAAAAGTTCAAGAGTAAAATTGCTCCAAGCACAGATAGACATTTTCAGATGTGAAGAATTCTCTGAGAATCAGGGTCTTGTTCCAGCTGGCTTGCTTTCCTGCTTGTGGCTTCACTCTGAAGCAGGTTATTTCCTGTACTGCTCTAGACATGCATTTAGTGGGTACTCAGCACAACAGATGGAAAGCTTCACTCTCCAGCACAATTACAGTCCAAGCATGTTTCCAAATTTGAACGTATTGCCACTGGGAGGCAATATACACCTGGCTGAGTTTACATCAGGTGCTCTGCCTAGAGCTGGGACACTTGAGCCTCTTGGAGTTGCAGGTTGTGTACTGAGAGTAAGTAGGGAAATGCATACTCTGCAGGCAGAAAGGTATGTGCCCGCAGCATGTATGCCCAGCTACTGAACATTATGTATCTCCTACTTTCCCAAGTTAGCATAGTCTAAGCACAAATAGAAAGTGCATGATTTTCCAGGTTATGATCTCCCAAACTGCTATTCAGTCATTTTTTTAAAAAAAAACGTTATTTATTTATTTTTTATAACCACATCCAAATGGCTTGTTTTATTGGAGGTGGGGATGTGGCAATAACAATATGAAGACAGCTGGGACCGCAGGTTGGGAAGAAGGCCCTCCCCTCCCCATATTGCCCACTGCCCCAAATAAAAATTAGCAACTATGGGAGAGCAGCTGAGACAGAACAGGGCATGTGGGAAGGAAACACAAAACTCAAGGGCAGCAGTGAGGAGACCATGCATGTGCTGGGAGGCCCATGGCAGCGGCTATATGAGTCTGTGTCTTCCAGGTAGGTGTGTAAAATATAAAGATAAGCTCTTCTTTCTCCCTCTCCCTCTGCTGTGCTGCTTGCGGCCATCCCAGCATCTTTCCACATGGGAGGGTGAAGGGAAGAGATGAGCAAATCATCACCGAATTGTGATCAGATCCACATCCAACAGCTTCTGGATCTTCTGCACTATTACACTGTTCTTTAAATGTTTGCTGAGTGCCTGAGGATCCTTCTGCATCTGGTCTGGGATGAGCCGCATGGCTGGGTCACTCATTATCTGCTGGACCTCAGGGTCAGCCATGGCCCCTTCGCTTCACATCCTTAGGGTTGTCGTGCCTGTTGTACTGAGCCATCATATAGTGCTGGTAACTGTTAGTAGCTCCTTACAGCTGGAGTCCAGGTCCAGTGCCTTCTGGTACACATCCATGGCCTTTGTACAATCTTTCATGGCCTCCAGCACAGCGGCTTTCTGGGTATAACCCTTGATGAAGGTAGACTCCAGCTGGATGCACTCTTCACAGTCCTTGAGCGCCAGCTGGAATTCCAGGAGCTTGGTGTAACAGGCAGCTCGATGGCTGTACAGTTTGGCACCTTGTGGGTTCCATTTAATGGCTTCTGTATAGTGCTTCATAGCCTGAGGATAGTCTCCTTCCTGAAAATCCTCATTGCTCTTGTTCTTTTATTCCAAAGCCAGGTCAGGGTTGATGGAGGCCAGCTGCTCTTGCTCCTTCAGGATTTTCTCTGCCTGCTGGCATTTCTTCAGTCCATCTGGAGTTCAGTATTCTGCCAAAGACTTAGTGTAGAATGGATGACATCCTTATACTTTTCCTCTTCGAAGTAAGAATTGCCAATGCAAGCATAAGACTGTTGGCAATCTGTTGATAGTCTTGGTTTTCTCTCCCCACTTTGATGGCCTTCTCACAAAGCTCCCAGCATTTATTATAGTCACCCTTTTCAAAATATACTGCTGCTTGATTGGTAATGTATGTCATATTGGTGGGGTCCAGTTCCTTGGCTCTATCATAATGCTTTAGAGCTACATCAAAATCTTTCTTTTTGTAGGTGTCATTCCCCAGCTCTTTCTCTTTTAGTGCCTGCTTCTTATTCTCTGGAAGATCCTCTTCCATGGGCTCTGGCTTGGTTTCCTTTTTGGGAGGAAGAAGAAGAGGAAGAAGAGGAGGAGGAGGAGGAGGAAGAGGAAGAAGAGGAGTGTTGTAATAATCTGAGGGTCTTGCAGTTTCATGCCCAAGTCAGATGGCTTGTTTCATAGTTGCTTGATAAGCCCCTGGTATGTAGGATCAGTGAGCAGTGTCCTTGTGCTGGGAGCATTCTCTAGTTTCTGATACAGGTTAGGCATGTTCAAAGGGTTCATGAATTTCCTCTCTGCCAACTGGGCTTCCATATTCTGTAAACCCTCTTTGAGTTGAGGGTTACTTGCTTCATGTTTTAAACCCTCCTCATAGGTTCGCTTGGCTTCTTCATATCTGTTTAAGAACTTAAGAGCAGCTGCTTTTCTTGAATAACCATTGCCCCAGTCAGGCTTCAGGTCAACAGTTTTTCAGCTGTCTTCATAAGCCTTCTGGTAGTCTTCTTTCTTGGCATAGGCTGCAGAACAATTACTATAGAGCACATGGTTATGGGGGTCCAACTTAACTGTTTCAGAGCAGCACTGTAAGGCATTGCCAATATTCCTGGCATTCAGGGCCTTATTGCCCTTCTCCTTCAGTTTATTCACCTGCTCCATAGTCTGGCCAGGAACCCAGTTGAATCAAACCCATCAGCTCTGCATTACCAACCACATGTGCCCTATTCAGTCATTTTATTCCCCTCAAAGTTCTGGATATCTAAGTGTCATGACTCCTCTTATTTGAACTTGTAGGTATTGATTCACGAGTTTGGATTTTATAGCTAAATAGTATATTGGTTATTCTAACACATCTCTTGCAAACTGTGTGAGCAGAGTATTGCATCAATTAAAACTACTATGTTCAAAGTAGAAGAAAGGAAGGTATATAATAGCTACTGGTTCATGACTCATACACCACCCTGAAGGACAGGAATGAGTTCTTTGGTCAACTAGTCTGATTATCATGGTTGCTACTGTCTGAAAAATCTTTTCTACTCTATTGTCTTTGTCCTACTTCCCACATCTGAGTTGGTCATTAGGAAACAGTTTTGTTTTTTGCTTAAATGTTCAAATTACTTTTGGAATACTTAAGTATTCGTTGCCTTAGATATTGAGTAATCATAGCTCATTTGGGGGTGATGGACCACTCCCCTCCATTCCCCTGCACCTGGGCAATGTGTCAGAGCCAGCGCCCTGACCTTTGTCATAAGGCCTACTATGCAGAGACAAAGGTAAGAAAAACAAAGACTCCTGAACCTATCTTGGGAAATTCTGAAAGCCAACTAGGACAGATTCATGCCAGACCTGTCAGCATGACCTACAGTAAACTTTCTTTGGTCAGTGCTCATTGAAGGTTCATGCATATGGACTGCATCTCATATATCCAATTAAAACAGTAAATTATGGGAGAAGATGTGCATGATGATGATGGCTCAGCATCCTGTCAATCACCTTGTCAGTCATGTTCTGAAAGACCTCACAGGAGGTGCCTCAAACCTAGTGCACTTTTTTTTTTTTGCAGTACTTGGGCTTGAACTCAGTGCCTTGCACTTCCCAGGCAAGTGCTTATTCTACTGAGCCATCTCCCTAGCCCAAGCTGCACCATTTTGAATCCCTACATCCAACACTTTCTGCATTTAGGTTACTTCTCCTTTCCACTGTCACCAGGTTAAAACTTTTTTTTCCTACCACCAAAAATGTTGTTTCTTTTTCCCTACCTGAGAGTGCCATATCTAAATCTTTGTTCATTGTGCAGTCAGACCTTGGTACAGTCCAGGGCTCCATCACCCATGGTAACAATAAGACTTTGTTCGCTAGACCTAGAGTTTCTGTGACAATATATTCTATTTATATTAGTACTTTCCCCATCTCCCTGAGATTGTGACCAAAATCAGAATTAGTTTTTGGTTCTCTTAGAAACAAACTTTAAATCACCTACCACCTGGTGGCTTTTTGATCCATGGTCCTGCCAGCATTTGGGAACCAGAGCAAATCAACTTTTTCTGACTACATTCCAGAGTATGGCTCTTTGCAATTAGAATAATTGTTCTTTGTTAGCCAGGGAATGAGTCATAGAAAGTGACTGCAAATAATCTGTAATTATCAGTATCCTGACTTTACTGGCATTCCCTGCATGCAACTGGTGGATATAGAAGCAAAGACTGACCTCTATCCCTTTTGGATCCTTGATAGACCTAGATTTTTTTTTTTTTTTTTTTCTGTTACTAGATAAACCAAAGTTTGCTTAGTTTCTGTTGGACCCTACCTAAATGATAATACTAACATAATATTAAAATGTAAACATTCTAGCATAACTTTTTTTTTTTTTTTCCTGAGGATTAAACCCAAGGTCATGTGCATGATGAGCATATGCTTTACCATGCCTGAGTACACCTATTGCCCTGGGTTTTATTTATTTGGTATGTGGCTAGTCATAGGATGAAATATGCAGCAATTTAACCAGGTACTTCTCTACCAAAAATCAGGAATTATGGATCACTATCCAACCCAGAGTGCAGGCCTGGCCTGTAAGTGATACCTCTTGAGGCAACTGGATCCTGAATAGACCCAGAGTGCAGGCCCAGCATGGAACCCTTCAGCAGAACTCCTTGCAAAGAGACTACAGGCAAGACCCACCCTGTTGATTCAGGAGCAGAACATATTACCAGAGTGATACAAAGGCTTCACCTGCAATGCTATAGCAGAAGAAGTGGAGCACAGCAGCCAGACCCAAGCCACACCCACCTGGAGGAGTCTGAACGTCATAGACTCGGACCTGATGTTAACGTAATAACTCTATCTAAGCTCTACACCAAAGGTCAAAAGTCAGTGGTATACAGAATGACAAAGAGAAGGAACAAAAAGCAGTGTCAGGACCCAAGTCCACCCAGTACAAATGCAGAAGACACTAGCATAGAAAATTGGAAATCACACACCTGAAATCTCTGAAATAATAGCATTGGAAGTAAAGAAGCAACTGCAGAAAGGTATAAAAGAGATCAGATCAGAAATAATTCCTGAAATAAAAAAAGTAGTGATAACTATAGTCAAAGAAGTACTAAGTGCTTCTGAAGAATTCACTGGGCGGCTCAGCTGGGAAGGCGCCGAGCCACTGGGGCCGGGACTCCGCGGCGCTCCATCTCAGGCAGTCACTTCCCGGCCGCAGTCAGCGCCGCCCTCGCTGCCGCACTGCTCGCTCCTCCCCGCGTCCTGCTGTTGGCCGCCTGCATGCCCGCCCATGTTGCCGGGCCTGGCCCCCACCTTTGTGCATCTCCCTGGAACCTGGGCTCCCAGAGGCGCTGTACTGGGACAGATGGATAATGGAGGCTGGGGCTATATAATAACTGACCTAGTCACGTTAAATGTAGGTGGACACTTGTACACAACGTCTCTGACCACGCTAATGCGGTACCCAGATTCCATGCTTGGAGCCATGTTTGGAGGGGACTTACCCACGACGCGAGACCCTCAAGGCAATTACTTCATTGATTGAGATCGACCACTTTTCCGCTATGTCCTCAACTTCTTAAGAACTTAGGAGTTGACCTTGCCCTTGGATTTTAAGGAATTTGATCTGTTGCGCGGAGAAGCAGATTTTTACCAGATTGAACCCCTGATTCAGTGTCTCAATGACCCCAAGCCATTGTACCCTATGGAGACTTTCGAGGAGGTGGTGGAGCTCTCCAGTACCCGGAAGCTGTCCAAGTACTCCAACCCGGTGGCCGTCATCATCACTCAGCTGACCATCACTACCAAGGTCCACTCCTTGCTTGAGGGCATCTCGAATTACTTCACCAAGTGGAACAAGCACATGATGGACACCAGAGACTGCCAGGTGTCCTTCACCTTCGGACCTTGTGACTATCACCAGGAAGTGTCCCTGCCGGTCAACCTGATGGAGTACATCACAAAGCAAGGCTTCACGATCCGCAACACGCATGTGCACCACATGAGTGAGTGGGCCAACGAAAACACGGTGGAGCACAACTGGACTTTTTGCAGGCTGGCGCGGAAGACAGACGAGTGAGGCTGCCTGCAGGCGGCCTGAGGCGGGGGCGTCCTTCATGCTCCCTGCAGTGTGGGCTTTTCTTTTTAATGTTTGTATTTATTTGAGAGCATTGAGGACCAGAGAGAAATGCTGTGCTGTCACAGGCTCATCCACGTCTTGTCCCCTGCCCTTGAGTATTCATGTGCCTGTTCAAAGTCTCCAGATACCTTTATTATAAAAAGAAGTCTGAAAATCATTATGGTATATAACCTGCCCTTAACAGAACTCTTTCTTAATTACAGTGCTAAAAAGATTTTTGAAAAAGTGGACCCTAACTTAACTAGAAGGGATGTAAGAGTAAGTGGAGACCTTGTGATGCCTTTGAGAAAAATTGGAATATCATGTAGGGTGACCTTGTTTCCAGACCAATAAGCAGTATCGTAATATTACAGGAAACCTGTTCCAGTCATTTAAAGGTACTTAAGTACTGCTTTTTTACAGTTATAACTGTTTCTTTCTATGCATATAAATCAAGCAACCAGATATCTGTAGCCATGGAAATGTCTGACTAGAAATATTTATATTGGATTCTGAATACAAAATATCCCTGTGGTAGAAATCTTCCTTCTTATGCCTGGTGCAGTATAATTCCCAAGTGTACTGTCTACCAGGAAAAAGGAAAAAAAAAAAAAAAAACTAATAAAAGGTGAAATATGAAAAAAAAAAAAAAAGAATTCACTGATACAAAAATAGAGAAGAATATAAAAATGATGGAACCCCTGAATAAGCAATATAGGAAAGAAACAGAATGTATGAACCAGATCCAAAGTGATATACAGGAAACTAAAACCTCAGTCACAAGCTGGCAAATCCATTTGAGTGAAAGTGAAAATAGACTCTCTGACCTTAAAGACACCATTGCAGCTAGTGAGAAAGTAAACAAAGATCTCTTAAAAATAACTAGGATGAAGGAACAAATAATTCAACACCTGAAAGATGATGCAAAGATGAACAATATGAGACTAATAGGCATCCATGAGAAGGAAGGAGTCAATACAAATGATACAAAAAGAATATGGGCAGAAGTAGTAGCAGAAAACTTCCCAAATATGGGGCAACAATCTGACATTCAGTAACCGAAGCATACAGAACTCCACATAACATCAACCTAATTAAAACTACTCTCAGACATATAATAATCAAGAGCCCAGACATTCACCACAGGAACAGTATTCCGCTAAAGAAAAGAAACAGATCACATCTAAAGGAAAACCCATCAGAATAACGGCAAATTTCTCTTCACAAACCATCAAGGCAAGAAGAGCATGGAATAAAATACTTCAAGTCATGCTAGAAAACAAATTGCAGCCCAGTACTCTGCAAAACTCTCTTTCAAGTATAATGGAGAAGTAAAATACTTCCATGACAGAGAACAACTAAAGAATTTCATGATGACAAAGCCAAGCCTACACAGACTACTAAATGATGTTCTAGAGAAGGAGCAAAATGATCACAACCTCATGAACGAGAATGGAAAGAACCCACCAAATAGGGCAAACAATTAAACACAGGACAATAAGAGGTATACAATAGGAGTCTTTCAGTTACTCTTTTGTGTACAGCAGCAAACTATTTCCATCAGCATAATCTACAAATGGACTTCTCTTGCACCCTATGTGTCATGATTCCATATGGGTCTACAGGGCAGATTTCAAGGAAATAGCTGTAGCTTAGTCCCACAAGTGACACCTGGCCACCAGTAGGTGTCATGGTCATTATCCATGTCCACAACACACTAGAACTTTGTTCGATATCCTATCCCCAAACTGTCAGAAGTGATTGGTCATCTATTTGTCATTCCAGTGTCTATCTTATGTTTTATTCTTATTACTTCTTTACTACCATGAAAACTTTTTCTTAGTTCAATTGTTTTGAAACATTTAATTTTTAATTAATTAATATTTAATTTTCTGCGTAATGCTTAATCTTAATTTTTCTAAGATTTATACTATATCTATGAATTACAATTTATCTAAAAGACATCATATAATATCTTCTCCTAGTATTAGAAACTTTAAAAAGGGTATTTCCATTTTCTGTTAATTTTATATTACTTCTTTCCTGTCTTTTCTACACATACACACACACACACACACACGTAACATTGGTACTGTTTCATAGAAATCTTCAATGACCTTTTATATAACTTATTATTTTATTTATTTATTTTTTTGGTGGAACCAGGGATTGAACTCAGGCCCTTGCACTTGCCAGAGAAGCGCTTATTCCACTCAGCCATCTCCTTGGCCCCTCATCCAATATATTTTATATAGTCCTGCATAACTATCACTTTGTGAGCTCTTTATTGCTCATCCAGGAGCATACTGCAACTTCTCTTGCCTTTTTTTTTTTTTTTTTTTTTTTTTTTTTTTTTTTTTGTCTTTTTGAGACAGGGTCTCACTATGCAGTTCAGGCTGGCCTCGAGCTCACTTTGTAGCTCAGGCTGGTCTTGAACTCACAACAATCCTCCTGCCTCAGCCTCCCGAGTGCTAGGATTACAGGCATGTGCCACCACCCCTGGCTGAAATACCGGTGTTTTTATTTTCCTTTTTTTTTTCCCTTTGGCAGATCTGGGGATTGAACTCAGGCCCTTGCACTTGCCAGGCAAGCACTTTTTCTACTGAGCCATGTTCCTGGCCCGTCCTCTTGCCTTTTGAATTACGCTCTTTGTTATTTCCTATATGCTACATCTGGCAGTAGTAAAATATTTCAAGTTTGTATAACTAGAAAATATTTTACTTTTAGTTTTCAAAGGTATGTTTCCTAAATATAAAATTCAAAGAGGATAGATCTTTTTTTTTCTTTCAGTCCTTTAATTAGTCTAGTTTCTTACACACTTGGTCCTTTCTTTTTTCCTTTTCTAATGTGGAATAAGATGCTATTTAATTTTGTTCTTCCATAGCTAATATTTTTTATGTATATGCTTTCATCATTTTTTTTTTTTTCAGAACCAGGGATTGAACTCAAGGTCTTGTGCTTGCCAGAGAAGCGCTTATTTTACTGAGCCATCTCCTGGCCCCAATCATTTTTTTCTTTACAATAAGTTTTAGACAATTTTATTTTTGTGTATCTTTAAATATTTATTGCCTACTCCTTTCTACTTTCAGAATTCTAAATATATGAATATAAATTTCTTGGTTTTGACACAGTGAACTACTATGACTGATTTGTAAATTCTTTCTTCATTGCTATTTTGGACAATTTTTATTGTTATATTCCTTTATGTTTGTAAATAATGTATTTTCAATTTGTAATCTATTAAAAATTTGCCGGGCGTGGTGGCGCATGCCTGTAATGCCAGCACTAGGGAGGCTGAGGCAGGAGGATTGTTGTGAGTTCGAGACCAGCCTGAGCTACAAAGTGAGCTTAAGGCCAGCCTGAACTACACAGTGAGACCCTGTCTCAAAAAAAAAAAAAAAAAAAAAAAAGGAATTAACTGGATGCCATGAAGCATTCCTATAATCTCTGGGAAGCTGAGGCTAAAGAACTGCAAGTTTGACCCCAGCCGGGCAACTCAGAAACTTGGTGAGGCATTTCTGTGTGTTTTGACATCTGGTAGTCAACTTGTGATACCCAGCTGAACTGAATCAGTATGGTGCTCAGTGTGGAGGGTCCATCTGAAGATTGTTGCCAACAACATAAATAGGAGAACTGTAGGGGAAGAGATAGTGCTGGAAGATCTTGTCATGTTGGCCTTCCTGGTATGATCTTGGCTGTTCCCATCACTGGGGGAGCTTAGGACCTCATTGTCACTGAGGACAGCTGCAGTACTTCCAAGGGAGTGCTGGTCCCTTGAGTGCTGATTCCTGTTTCCCATACAGATCCCTCAGCTTGCTGGTACATATCCTTCATCCCACTGGCACAGACTTCCTAGCATCCACCACTGACTTTTGGGCCTTCCCAGCACGTATCTGAGAAATACACTTGCATGACGCATTTTCATGGGCTCTAGATCTTCAGCTGAACTTAGGGTATTGCCATGAGATCCAGGCCCTCTGCTGGATTTTATGGCTATGTGTAGACATTTCCTGTACTCTTTTTGGCATTTGACTTTTGGGTGGATATTATAAAATAATCCTATAAATTATGTCTTAAACTGTTTGCATTGCAAACCCTGACTTAAAAAAAAAGTCAAATCCTGACTGTTACATTGTCTCAAAATAAAAAATTTAAAAGGGTGGCACTTCAGCTCAGCGCCAAGCCCTTGGATTCAATTCCCATCCCTGGGGCTGTGTGTGTGAGGGGAAGAGCAGGGATTTCCATGGTTTATGAATCTTTCAATTCTTCATTTATGTCTGGCACAAAACCCAGAAGCTCTTTGACAAGTCAGCTTAGATCTGACCTCAGGCCAACTGAGTTTCTGATAGGACAACTGTCCCAGATGCCTCGTTCAAAAGGCATCTAGGAACAGGAGATATACAAACCCCCTACAATTATCCTTGTGGCCACTGTGAACCTTCTTAGCAGCCCAGTCTCATTGTGCAGAGCCTGTTTCTTTTCTACCCTCAATAAATGTTAATCCTTGCTGCTTTTTCCTTATGTCTTGTTCAACTCTTTGTTCAGGACACCAAGAACCTGTAAAGAACCTCTTTAGGACTTAAAAAGCAGTAACAATATCATATCCAACATTTATTTCAGCATTAATAAGAGCTAAAGTGTATTGTGCAAAAATAATGCATCAATGGTTATGACTGTAATGTTCAGGGAAAGCACTTTTCTTATTAAGACTCAGACTGACTGATGTACAAAGAATAACAGACCAAATGACTTAGACAACAGAGATTTATTATAATTCTAGAGAGTGGCAAAAGAAAAAAAAGATGTTAGCATTAGGCAGCAGGAAAAAATTGGAAATCTATTTTTATGAACACAGATTATTTAATTCATTTTTTTATTTTTATTTTTTTATTTTGCCTTTTTGAGACAGAGTCTCACTATGCAGTTCAGGCTGGCCTTAAGCTCACTTTGTAGCTCAGGCTGGTCTTGAACTCCCAACAATCCTCCTGCTTCAGCCTCCCGAGTGCTGGGATTACAGGCATGTGCCACCACGCCCGGCTCCACAGATTGTTTTAATACCAACACCAAATAGAGATACTTAACCCCAGGGAACATGGTCATTTGTTAGTTTAGGTGTAAAGTCAAGTAAAATATTAATAAGTATAACCCAGTGTTTAATAATTGGGTATAAATAACAAAGAACACCCAATTAGGATTTTTTTCAGGAATTCAAGGATAGTTCAATTGAGGAAGACTGTCAGTATAACTATTTATACTGACAAATTTTAAAGAATGTTAGTAATGACTGGCCAAATAGCTCAGTGGATTAAAGTGCCTGCAAGCAGTTGCAGGTGTTATAACCTGATGTAAAGCATTGACTCTCCCTAACCTCGCTTTCCTGTTATATAAAAATTGTATACTGTTAACTTCTGATTACACCCACCCGCTCTCCTGGGAAGAGCTCGACCCCGTATTCTCAAAAATGTTCCCCCACCCAAGAACATCTCGAGACACAGCAAGGCCATGCTAGGAACATCTTGAGACATGGCAAGGCCATGTTGTTCCATTCCCCGAGCACATCCTGGGTCAAGCTGACCTTAAGCTCAGCAGCTGTATCCATCTGCAAGGACAACAACCCCTTTCCCCCCACCTCGCCTATGGTGGTCCAATGGGCCTGTACTCCATGTCTTCCAACCCACCAATGGACCCCT